>JAMPIV010014361.1:0-117683 GCA_024509875.1 Oreohelix idahoensis | reverse complement strand
CCCACAACACAACAACCCAACAACAATCAAAAACATTAAAAAAAAATAAATAACCAAAAATTAAAAAAACCCAAACAAAACCATACCCCCAACCAACACCCCAACTCCAAATCAAACCAATTTACAATACAAAAAAACACCCACCCCACCCAACCACCCACCCACCCTAACCCAACACACATATATATCCCCCCCCCCCCCCCCCCCCCCCCCCCCCCCCCTCCCCCCCCCCCCGGGTATATCTTTCCATTATTCTACCTGTCTGGAATATCTTTTTTAAACCTTTATGTTCTCTGACAGATCCACAAACCATGGTGCGCAAATCTACGATATCAGTGCGAGGGTAACTTTATATTAGCATTTAGAGTGACATACCCTATAAGTATTTACTACTTTATAACTCGTAGCGGGTGGAAATGTTTTTTAAAAATATATTGATAAAATACAATAAAAAACATTCAAATGTTATAACATGCATATAATGTACATGATGAACTTATATTATTTGTAAGTAAATAAATGTTGATTTATTTAGACTGATTCATCACTATGGGACGCCATTAAGACAATTTTTCATTGTGTGACCGATTCTTTAAGCGGAGAGTCTTATAGCAGGACTTTTTATTCCCTTTTCTTCTTTTGATTTTCGTTGATTGTTGAATTTCTTGTATTTATTAATTCTTTTTGGTTTTTTAGTTTCTTTGCTTTATTATTGCTCTTCATCTGTGTTTATATATATTACGTATTTGTAGTCTATAATCTATAATTCTTGTCCTTGTTGCCTGTTTGTAACTGTGGCTGACGAAGGTTAAAACACGAATCGTCCATTGTTTCCTGTAAACTGTTTATTTGTAAAACTGATTCAATACCGTTTTATTTGTTTACATATACTTATATTATTTAGTAGCTTGATTGGAAATATTTAATGCATACAATTAAAAGTTTTTATTTAATTTATTATTTGTTTTCATAATTATGTTGTTGTCTTTCCAACAACAACAAAATGCTACCTCCCGAACCCCTTTTACAAAACTGTGACAAGGCATACAGAAATCAGACTTCGCATGTGACTAGTGTTTGTGATTGTCTTCGGTTGTTTCTTCTCTCTCTGTTGCGTAGTTCATCATCAAGCTTTTGTAGTTCTTCAGTTCAACACGGTTTGTAATTCTGTCTTGTCTCTCTGATAATAGACTAGGTGGCTGCTAACTGGGAATGCTTTGTAATGTTTACAGAACTACAGATGATCTAACTGGGATAAATGTGTTATTTTACAGACCTACAAACGAGCCAGCTAGGACACATTTGTATCGTTCAAAGACCTACAGATGAGCGGACTGGGATATATTTGTAATGCTGACAGAGCTATAGACGGGCCAACTGGGATAGATTAGTAATACTGATAGAACTGCAGATTGACTGACTGGAGCAGAATAACAACGCTGTAACATAGGTTTCTTGAGATTATTAATATATGTCCTAGTGGTATGAGAAGGATTGTTGAAACCATTACCTACAACAATAAATAGTTTGACAACAAATACGATTTCAATTAAGCAGAAACTGCACATCAAACCCCAACTCCGACAACTGACTACAGAGATTACAGTTATATAACTACGGGTAGAAAAATAAAGCAGACATTCCACCAAGAACGACATTGGTATTCTTGTTATCTTCGCAAATATTTTGAAAGCAAAATTGTGCTTAAGGGAAAGTCATTATTGTGTTACTTCCCTTGAAAGTTGTGTCGGCTCTTTCGATCAAACTCCGCGGATAAATCCATTTTACTGCGATTTATTCGTTGTTTGGGTAATAATAGATTGTTCTTGCTTCAGAATATCTATGGCCTGAATTTATGTGTATTGTTTGTCTGAGTAGGACGAGTCTGTCTTATATCTGTATATCTTTACATATCTAAGTCGAACTATATGTTCTGTTGTCTCTAGAGAGGTCGAAGGCTATTCGGCGGATGTGTCGCTAGAGTGTGGTGTGATTTGGCTTCGTCCTGATAGGGACTGTGTTTTCATGTCGGCCTGTTGCCGGGGAAAAAGTGATCTCAGTATTTGTGGGGAAGGTGATAGTTGTCTAAACCTATCGTGTATGCTTTACCCCAGTGTTTAGTCGTATTGCCAAGGAATGGCAGTGTCATATTTCCTGTACCAAGGTAATCAAAGATACTCTTACGAACTCTCGATCGAAGCCACCATTTTCGATAGTTACGATTTGAATGTCTAAGAGAATATATTTGACTCGATGAAAACGACTTCGATTCCTAGCAGCACTATATCCTGTAGATTGCAGTCAATTGTTCATGATCAAATCTACAGAGCAATGAAATGTTTTATGAATGACTAACTTTAGGACAGATTCATTATCTGTATGCAAACGTGAGTGACAGCTCACGAGTGAAGCCATCTTGGATCCAAACATGTAGTGACTTTCAAGAAGAGAAAAGGGGATGCCCGTATTATCGCTTGTTTAGTCCAGAGATCACTGCTACACATGAGAACCCTTTATCAGCGGTTCAATATTATTATATGGAAAAAATATGTGCTGAACATTATGTTGAAGAATCGTCGCTAGACGAGATTAGGTTTAGAAGCCATCTGAAATATTGTTTATAAGCTGACGTGCTCAGTCAGTGAAGTCAGATGATTTATATGTATGGGCGATGCTGAGGGCTTGGCTACTGACAGTCCATTATAGTATTAATCTACATGAGTGCCCATGTAACATAACATTGCAAGACCAGTTATCCACTGTACTATGATGTATTATGCCAACCTGTGATTTGTCACTATCTGTGCTGTCGAGTGTGTACGTCCAATTAAACTTTAGAAAAGGTACACAGTCGTTGGTGTCGATGACTTCCAGTCATACATGAGTGTGAGAAAAGAACATTTGTCAACAACACGAACCCTTATCATCATTCGCACATTGTACACTCAATCCATGTCTACACACCACTGCGTAGGTCAAGTTGACATTCCATACACTACAGTGGAGCAAACAACACCATAGAGATCTTATCAACTGATGATGGTGGCTGACGCCTGTCTTCCAGCCGTACTTTATCAACTGGTGGCCAGCTTTCTGGGTTTGACCTCGCAGAAGTTCAGAAGTCAACAGATTACCGATACCAGACCGTTTCCTGTGGCTGATACGACACACTTGCAGTATTGGTTTGCTCTTTGTCAACACTTTGTCACGTGACCTGTCAAGTGAATGCAGTATGTAGGTCAGCGTTGTTGACATTTTTTACATTAGACATTATAGAGTTTCACAGAACAGTTGGATCAATTCTTGTCAATGTTAACAGGAAGACAGTATTTGTGAACTAAGAAGTCCTATTTTCATCGATGGATCTTCTTGTTTTCCATATATGAACTTTAATATTTAAGGCCAGAATGTTTAATTGAATAAAGTGGCAGTTTGTTTGTTTTCATAAAAATAACTTTGCCATTACTGTAAGACTGAGCCTATTTTGCAACACATACTATCATACACATAATTTATATATATTTATGTTTACATGTTATTTGTTTGTATAGTATGTTAGTTTCTATGTCAGCGGGTTGTGTTTAAGGTTGGGCGGCGTCCTCACAACAGAATATCCCACGTCATAGAGGGTCCGTTGTGGGCGTTTTCTATAGGTGCAATTTTCTTGATTGAAAATTTGCTGCGACAACTGTTGCTTTTGTGTTAGCTGTGAAGTCTGTAATTATTGTTATTTTTGTAATATTTCTTTGTTCTTTAGTTTTGTTTTGATTTGTTTGTAATTTGTTGGTCTAACCTTTTCTATCTTTCAGTTCTATTCATAATTTATATTCATATATTGTGACGTCATTTGTGTTGTTATTCTTTGCAGATTCAGTGATTATTTTCATTGATTTCCCTATTTGATTTATTTTGATTTCTGCAAACGTTCTTGTATTGTCAGTCCTATTTGTACTTTATGTATTCTGTTGGTTGACATATGTTTTATATAGGTATATTTCATAAGACACAATTGCCTGTGCACTGCACTTGGATTATGGTATAAACCAGTACCTGATTATTATTACTATTATACAAGACCTTATTAAAGGCTTGTGACCCACAGATATTGGGATAGTATACTGATTAATCAAGTCATTGAGAACTTGTGGTATTATTATTGATTCAGGTGATTAGTATTATTGTTAGACATCATGTCTACTTTAGATTACTTCATTACACAAGGGAAAGCCCTTGATAAGACTGGTCAACAATTAGAACAATGGGCAGTTGCTCAATATGACAAAGCATTAGCTGCAGAAGAGAAAAGATTAGCTGCAGAAGAAAGAAAAGCTATGGCGGAAAAGAAAAGATTAGAAAGAGAAGCTGAGGCTGCTGCTGAACAAAAGAAATTGCAGATGCAGGTAGAGGAAAGGAGATTTGAAGCTGAACAAAAAAAAATTGGAAAGAGAAGCTGCGGCTGAACAAAAAAGATTAGACAGTGAAGCTGAACAAAAAAAATTGGAAAGAGAAGCTGCGGCTGAACAAAAAAGATTAGACAGTGAAGCTGAACAAAAAAGATTAGACAGGGAAGCTGAACAAAAAAGATTAGACAGAGAGGCTGAAGAAAAAAAAGCAATAAGAGAACATGAATTTGAGTTGGAGAAATTAAGATTGACAAGTATGAGTAATGTTAATCAGGCATCTAGTGCTAATGATAAACCTTCTACTTACAAGGTTAAGGTTCCACCGTTCAATCAGTCCAGTGACGATATTACATTCTGGCTGGATAGATTTGAACGTTCTTGTCGTACACATAATGTGGATAAATCACAATACGCTAATCAATTATCAGAAAACTTGAAAGGTGAATCTTTGACTAGATTATGCCTTGTAGGAGAAGCAGATAAGGATAATTATGATGTCATTAGGGCGGCTTTGATAAAAAAATATCAGCTAAGTGAGGAAGGCTATCGCCTTTTATTTAAAACGATGGTACCTGAGACGGGTGTAGAATTCTCAGAATTCACTGCAAAGGCACGTCTCACAGTTGATCGTTGGATTGAGCTTTCCAAACAGAAAAAAACGTATGAAGGACTTATGGATTTGTTGCTCAGAGATAAGATTATGTCATGTGTGAACAAACCTTTCCTTGAATTTATACATGAGCGTAAACCTAAATCTCTAAAAGAAATGGAAGAATATTGTTCCCAATATGTCACTGCACACCCCGACGTGACTTTTGGCAACACTAAGATTAAGGAGAGTATGCCAGTTGCTTCAGCAACACCATACAATCCCAATTATTCACACAGATTTCAGGGACCTCAAAACAGATTTGATAAAAAAGGTAACAATAATAGTTATCAAAACCAAGGTAACCAATCATTTCAGGGTTCTTCTTCAAAGAACTGGAGACGACCTGATAGCTCTCGACACAGGGGTGGTCATAATTATAGGAATTTCCGTAGAGGAAGTAATTATAGAAGCTATCAGGGTTATCCGTCTTGGAGTCAACAAGATCATAATTACAGAGATACTCATTATAATGAATATGATAATGGTAACCAAGGGAACTATGACTCAAACCCAAATAGGGGTTACAATAGAGGTAACAATAACTACAGAGGTGATAATAACCGAGGTAGATCTCAAAACAAAAGACATAAACCACATTTTCAGGCAAACTCTGCACAACAAGAGTCCCATGAAGCCTATAAACAGAGTAAAGATAATAATGATGCTAGTAATATGGCATGTGCCGCTTTTGATTTTGGGAGAGCATCTCAGTGCCCCCAATGCAAAACGTTATTTGAGCCAACCACAGTGTCTACTTTAAGCTGTGGCCATCCTCTTCCTGCTCTTCCAGCATCAGTCGCGCATGATGGAAGAGGTTCTCTTGTCTTACATAAGGGTTTAGTGAATAACAATCCAGTCTCTGTGTTATTTGATTCTGGATGCACCACAATTGGTGTTAGGCAGTCACTCGTAGATCCTTCCCGTGCCACTGGACAAGTAGTCAAATGTGTAACATTTGGCGGCACATTAGAGAAATACTCTACTGCTATCATTAGGATTGCTACTCCTTTCTTTACAGGAGATGTACACGCATGTCTTCTTCCGAATCCGATCGCTGACCTCATCATCGGTCGCATTCATGGAGTCAAGGAATGCACTCCGCAACAAATTTCCACGTGGGAAAGGCAAAACATGCAGATTGCTAACGCTGTAGTCACTAGAGCTCAGGCTCTTAATATGCCTCAAACTTCATCTATTGAAGATAATGAAGTGCATAACCAAGATAATCCCTTGGTAATTTCTCGTGACTCGTTTATAAAACAGCAAGAAGATGATCCCACTCTGAAGAAATTCTTCATTCTTGCAACTAAAGGTGATCCGAATAAAGACACAAGTCGTAAATCGTGGATTACAAAGAAGAATGGCGTACTTGTACGTATGGTTCAAGACTCCATTACGTCAAGTCATTCTCAAATCCTGGTTCCCAAGAATTTGAGAGTTAAAATTTTGCAGAACGCTCACGACTCTCAGTGTGCTGGACACATGGGTTTTTTCCCGTACTAAGTCAAGAGTCCTTGCGGCTTTCTTTTGGCCATTGGTAAACAAGGACATACGGATTTATTGTCGATCTTGTAAAGTATGTCAGGAAGTTAAATCCAAAGGTCCACGGCATGCTGCACCCATTCAGGCGGCGGACATTCCTATTCGGCCGTTTCAAAAAATGGCCATAGACATTATTGGTCCATTTAAGATCAAGTCTGCCAGAGGACACCAGTTTATCTTGACGTGTGTTGATATGTGCACACGTTGGCCAGAGGCTATTCCTCTAAAGAGCATTACTACTGCTGATATTGCAGATGCTCTTTGGCTTATATTTTCTCGTCTGGGGTTCCCCGGAGAGATATTGTCAGACCATGGCACCCAACTAATATCAGATACCATGTCTCAAGTAATGTCTACTCTGCAGATAGATAGATCTTTAAGTAGTATCTACCATCCAATGTCTAATGGTATGGTCGAACGCCTTAATAGAACACTTAAAAACTTACTGGGGAAGATAACTGAGGATCATCCTCAAGACTGGGACAGAGTTTTACCTGCGGCCCTCTTCGCTTACAGAGAGGTACCCAATGAACATACGGGATTTTCTCCCTTTGAACTCGTCTTTGGCGCGCGTCCGCGTGGCCCTATGTCGTTGCTTCACGATCTCATAACATCTGACAATATTGACGATGACACAAAGTCATCCTACGAATATGTCATCGCGTTGAGACAAAAAATTATCGAAGCATGCAAATTAGCAACTTCTTCTTCTGAATTTGCGAAACAGAAGGCAAGGCAATTTGCCAATAAGAAGAGATGCTTACGACAACTTTGTCCTGGTGACAAAGCATTTGTATTACTACCTTGTAGGGAAAACAGATTACTTATTTCTTGGAAAGGTCCGTACGATATAATATCGAAAATTTCCGATGTCGACTATATTGTCGATATTGATGGGAAGCATAAAACCTTCCACATCAATATGCTTACTGAATTCCATGAACGTCCGGATTATTTGCAACCCATTTTCCAAGCAACGGACAATTCTCCAGTACCACATGGTCATTACTCATCACTGTCCGTGATACAGGATGAGGAAACAAGTTTTTCAGATGTAAATCTTCCTCTTCCAATGATCCCACTTCATTCCAGTGAATCATGGAAGAACGTTACTGTCTCTCCTGATTTGTCTCTAGGAGAACAGCGACAAGTTTCAACTATGTTGCAAACATTTCAGGATGTACTCACTGACATCCCTGGACAAACGAATGTCATTCAACATGACATTGTTCTAACTGACCATACTCCTATTAGGGTTAGACCTTATCCTATACCTATACATTTTCAAGCACAGGTCGAGAAAGAGTTGGATGAGATGATAGATTTGAAAATAATCGAACCATCCACCTCTGCATATTCTTCGCCGATGGTTATTGTGCGTAAAAAAGACAATAACATACGTCTTTGCGTTGACTATCGAAAATTGAATCAAGTAACTAAGTTCGATGCCGAACCTATGCCTTTACTGGAAGAGCTACTTACTCGACTCTCCAAATCTCATTTTTTCACTAAACTTGATTTGTCTAAAGGATATTGGCAAGTTCCTTTATCTGAACGCGCCAAACCTCTCACGGCTTTTTCAACACCTAGAGGTTTGTTCCAATGGAATTTTATGCCTTTCGGTCTTATGAACGCACCAGCTACGTTCGTACGCATGATGCGCCGAATCCTATCTTATCGGTCAGATGTCATTGCATATCTAGACGACATCTGTCTTTTCAGCGATACTTGGGAAGATCACTATTCAGGGTTAGATGAATTGCTGTCTACTTTGCGTGAGCACAACCTGACAGCGAAACCCTCTAAAGCCTATATTGGTTTTAGCGAAATTTCTTTCCTAGGCCACCGAGTTGGTCATGGTTTCCTAAAGACAGAGGACCATAATACTAGTAAGATACTTAACATCTCAATCCCTAAGACTAAAAAACAGGTGAGAAGTCTGTTAGGTCTTATTCAATTTTATGGCAGATTCATTCAGAATCTATCCTCTATCATGGCACCTCTCTCAACACTTCTAAAGAAAGGTTCGCCTAATGTGGTCCACTGGTCTCAGGAATGCCAATGCTCTCTGGATAAGATTAAAACATTGTTTTCAACACCACCTATTTTAGTGCTACCCACTAAAGATAAGACATTCGTTCTTCGTAGTGACGCTTCATCCACTGGGATTGGAGCGGCACTAATGCAAGAGTACTCTGGAACTCTGCATCCTGTAATGTATATTTCCAGAAAACTTAATGCGGCAGAAAGGAATTATTCGGTTTTAGACCGTGAGCTATTAGCTATGGTTTGGTCGATCCTCAAACTACAGAGATTCCTTCTAGGCGCACATTTCATAGTAGAAACCGACCAAAAAGCTCTTACTGCTATACAGAGTAAGAATTTGAAGAGCTCGAGGTCTACTCGATATGCAATTGCTCTTCAACCTTTTCATCTCTCTGTGCGAGCTATTCGTGGATCAGATAATGTGATGGCAGACATTCTGTCAAGATGCCCACATGATTCCACATAACTATTAGGGCTTAGACTTCTTGATATGTCTAGTTCTATAGTAGTTCCTTTTCTATATCATGATAGATACACATTTGTAATTTAATAATATAATGATTGTATCACTACATAGCGGTTCATTGATGTTTATTCACCGCTGTGCTTTGATGATTTTTTTTCATAAATCATAAATTTAAGATATCTAATACGAAATGATGATATGAATTTTTTAGGCATTGTGTAATTGCCAGAATTGTATTATACTTTGATGACACCTTCCTGGAAAAATATACTTGTAGAGAAATAATTTCTCTCAGTTTATGAGACACATTCTCACCAGTCGCTCCATAAGTCGACTTAGCCTCATATTAGGCGTTATAGGTATTCCTGATATTTTCATCTGCGCATTATTCATGCGTTGTGAGCCTATTGTACGTTGCTCCTAGATGTATTTCAAAAAAAAAAATGTTCCATTTTTTTTCCCGGGAGGTGTGGTAAGACTGTTACGTGCAGTCTTTGATATCTTACAATATTATACATTGGTATTCTTGTTATCTTCGCAAATATTTTGAAAGCAAAATTGTGCTTAAGGGAAAGTCATTATTGTGTTACTTCCCTTGAAAGTTGTGTCGGCTCTTTCGATCAAACTCCGCGGATAAATCCATTTTACTGCGATTTATTCGTTGTTTGGGTAATAATAGATTGTTCTTGCTTCAGAATATCTATGGCCTGAATTTATGTGTATTGTTTGTCTGAGTAGGACGAGTCTGTCTTATATCTGTATATCTTTACATATCTAAGTCGAACTATATGTTCTGTTGTCTCTAGAGAGGTCGAAGGCTATTCGGCGGATGTGTCGCTAGAGTGTGGTGTGATTTGGCTTCGTCCTGATAGGGACTGTGTTTTCATGTCGGCCTGTTGCCGGGGAAAAAGTGATCTCAGTATTTGTGGGGAAGGTGATAGTTGTCTAAACCTATCGTGTATGCTTTACCCCAGTGTTTAGTCGTATTGCCAAGGAATGGCAGTGTCATATTTCCTGTACCAAGGTAATCAAAGATACTCTTACGAACTCTCGATCGAAGCCACCATTTTCGATAGTTACGATTTGAATGTCTAAGAGAATATATTTGACTCGATGAAAACGACTTCGATTCCTAGCAGCACTATATCCTGTAGATTGCAGTCAATTGTTCATGATCAAATCTACAGAGCAATGAAATGTTTTATGAATGACTAACTTTAGGACAGATTCATTATCTGTATGCAAACGTGAGTGACAGCTCACGAGTGAAGCCATCTTGGATCCAAACATGTAGTGACTTTCAAGAAGAGAAAAGGGGATGCCCGTATTATCGCTTGTTTAGTCCAGAGATCACTGCTACACATGAGAACCCTTTATCAGCGGTTCAATATTATTATATGGAAAAAAATATGTGCTGAACATTATGTTGAAGAATCGTCGCTAGACGAGATTAGGTTTAGAAGCCATCTGAAATATTGTTTATAAGCTGACGTGCTCAGTCAGTGAAGTCAGATGATTTATATGTATGGGCGATGCTGAGGGCTTGGCTACTGACAGTCCATTATAGTATTAATCTACATGAGTGCCCATGTAACATAACATTGCAAGACCAGTTATCCACTGTACTATGATGTATTATGCCAACCTGTGATTTGTCACTATCTGTGCTGTCGAGTGTGTACGTCCAATTAAACTTTAGAAAAGGTACACAGTCGTTGGTGTCGATGACTTCCAGTCATACATGAGTGTGAGAAAAGAACATTTGTCAACAACACGAACCCTTATCATCATTCGCACATTGTACACTCAATCCATGTCTACACACCACTGCGTAGGTCAAGTTGACATTCCATACACTACAGTGGAGCAAACAACACCATAGAGATCTTATCAACTGATGATGGTGGCTGACGCCTGTCTTCCAGCCGTACTTTATCACCCACTTATAGCGCTGTCTTCCCCTTGCACGTTTACCTTCAACTCTCCCTTCTGTTATGGTCTTCTGCAAGGTGTTATGCCTTTTTATGTGGCCAAAGTATTTTAGCTGCCGAACTTTGACCTCTCTCATTAGTTCTCTTTTCATACCTAGATCTTCTAGGACCTCCTTATTTGTTTTCATCTCTTTCCATGAGATACGCCCCATTCTTCTATATATCCACATTTCAAGAGCCTCAATTCTTTCTTCCAAATGCTTATTCATCGTCCATGTTTCTGCACCATACAGAAATGCAGAATATATATAACACTTTATGATTCTCAGTTTTAATTTATGAGATAACTGTTTGGATGTCAGTATATGTTTCATGTTGTTGAATGTAGCTTTGGCCATTCCTATTCTCTTCTTGATTTCTGTTTCACATCTGCCATCTTCTGTTATTATATGACCAAGATATACGTAGCTCTTGACTTGTTCCAGGATTTTCCCATTTACGCTTATCTTTAATGTGGGTTTATCGTCTGTTTTGCTAATTATCATAGTTTTAGTTTTCTCAATATTAATGTCGAGTCCATATTCATGACTTATACTGTTCACTTGCTTCACTAGTTCTTGTAACTCCTGTTCGCTTTCAGCTAACAACACGGTATCATCTGCATATCTAAGGTTGTTTATTGATCTTCCACTGATGTTCAGTCCTGGTATTTTCCTGTATCTGTTTGAAAATTTTTTCGGTGTATAAATTAAATAGGCAGGGGGACAGCACACAACCTTGTCTGACACCTCTTTTTATGTCTATGTATGGTGAATAATTCCTTCCCGATCTTACTGTGGCAGTTTGCTCCCAATAAAGGTTACTGAGTATTCTTATATCTTTTCCATCAATACCTATGTCTTTGAGGCATTCAATTATTTTCTCATGATGGATTCTGTCAAAAGCCTTCTTATAGTCAATGAAGCACATATACATACTTTTTTGGACCTCTGTATATTTTTCTGCTAATCTTCTTAGGCAAAATATTGCCTCTCTTGTTCCACTGTTCCGTCTAAAACCAAACTGTTCTTCTTGGATTTCGCTGTCTACTTTACTTTTTATTCTTTCCTGTATGATTTTGAGCAGTATCTTAATTGCATGACTCATCAGGCTGATTGTTCTGAAGTCTGAACATTCTGTTGCATTTGGTTTTTTGGGCAATGTTATAAAAACTGATGTCTTCATGTCGTGTGGTAAATATCCTGTATTGTATATATCATTGCATATTTCTGTGATTGTATCTATACCAAAGCTCTCCAGAGCTTCTATCATTTCAATGTTTATGTTATCCATGCCTGCTGATCTTCCTTTTTGTATCATATGAATGGCATTCTCTACTTCTGATCTGAGAATGTGTGGGCCTTCATTAGAATCTGGTGATGGTTTTTTACCTCTGTTGTCCTCGAATAGTTCTTTTACGTATTCTGCCCATCTGTTTGATATGTCTTTCTCATCAAGTAATATTACACCATTTTTGTTCTTGATACAGCTTCCTCCTTGTGCAAACCGCGACCGATTTGATAATTTCTTTATTTCTTCATGCATATCTCTTGTCATGTGCTTCGCTTCCAAGTCTTCTATTTCCTTACATTTTGTTTCTATCCACCGTTCTTTTGCTTCTCTACACATAGTACGTATGTCATTGTCTATTGTTTTATATTCTGGAGTATTTTTTGCTTTCTTTCTTTCTGCCATTTTATTCAAGATGTCATCTGTCATCCAAATTTGATTTTTCTTAGACTCCTTTTTAGGTAAATTTGCATTTGCTGATTGTATGCTTGTTTTTAAGCATTCCCATTTTGCGGTTGCTTTTTCTTCTGGGTTTTCTCTTCTATACTGCTCCATGCTTTCTGTCAATAACTGTTGATATTTATTTTTGACGTCGATTAAATATTTCTGTTTTATATCTGGTTTTTTCAGCGCTGATATTTCTATCTGGGGTTCCTCCTGTCTTCTGTTTCCTGCTCTTTTCAGCTTTATATTTACTTTGATGACAACTGGATTGTGATCTGAATTTATGTCGGCGCCAGGATGTGTCTTTGCACTTGTGACACTGTTCTTAAATCTATGTTTTATCATGATATAGTCGATTTGATTTCGTGTTACATCTCCTGGGCTTTTCCATGTGTATAATTTCCTTGGGTGATGTTCAAAAAAGGTGTTACATATGACCAGCTGGTTTTCTTCACAGAACTGGATAAGTCTGTCTCCTCTATCATTTCTTGTCCCTAATCCATACTGTCCTACTATTTTCTTGTATTTTCCTTTTCCTACTTTTGCATTCATATCACCCATTACTATCAACACATCTGTAGATTTGACTGGTTTAAGTGTGTGTTGTAGCTCTTCATAGTATTCTTCTATTTCTTCCTCGCTGTAATCTTTAGTTGGTGCATAAGTTTGTAAGATTGATATGTCGAATGGCTTTGCTCTCATCTTTAGTAACATCATTCTGTCATTGTGTGTCCAGTATCCACATACGTATTTTTCTAACTCCTTCTTTATCAACATTCCTACCCCTCTTTCGTGTTTTTCTCCTCCTGAGTGTATAAGCGTGTACTGGTCTCTTGTTATGTAGCCTGTATCCAAAAGTCTTGCCTCTGCAACTCCCAGTATATCGAGTTTCATGTCGGTTGCCTCTAATATAAGATTGTCCAGCTTTCCTTCTCCGTTTAAAGTTCTAACATTCCATGTTCCTATTTTTAGGCTTCTCCTACTAGTTTTTAGGTGGTCTTTCTCAGAATGCTCCCTTTCAACAGAATTTAAGGAACACTCGTCATTATGTACTTCCTTACTCATTAGAGGAGTTGCCTCTTCCCTGTTAATTTGTACAGTAGATTCTCCCCAGGGGACAGAGAGTTCTCTACATATCGGTTCTTATCTTGTTGTTGTGATTCCATTACTTTCTGTAGGAAGTACGTGGTAAGGCCCCAATCTCTTCCACGGTGGCTAGCCATTGTCTTTCACAATATATCCCGCTTATAACCGAGATATCACAACCTCTTGTCAGGGTTTGACCGGATGTCGAATCTCAGAAATAAGTGAAACAAAAGGAAAAAAAAAAATTAAGCAGCAGAGACAAGGAAGTTAGGGGAAAGCATCCTATTTACTTACAAAGGGAAACAATTTAATTATTAACACAAATAATAATAAATAACCTAATTTTATTATTTTTTTTACTGTATGAATGTTTTAGACAAAATTTTAAAAGGCACTAAAAATTCATAAGTTGTTCTTTGTACATTTTTTATATTGCTACAATTTTCTTGTGTGTTTTATGTTTAGAGTAAAAACACTTTAAATAATTTGGAGTTTGATGCACATGTTAAAGTAGTGAACACTTATATGCTCTGTCACTTTCAATGGTAATAACATTTAGTTATTAAACTTTCCACTCGCAGACGGGCACGCCGAAAAGTTTCATCGGCACCAAATAGCGCACTTCGACAATCTTATTAAACACATTTTCTTACTTAGTATTTTCTCTTCTACCCTGGGGGTCGAAGTGACTAAGAAGTATGGCTCCCGCCTCTAATTATAAAGGTATAGGGTTCGGTTCCCAGTCTAAGGAATATTTATGATGGAATATTTTCAGAACCACTAGGTCCTAATCATGTCATACGCCCAATAATCCCCTGGGTAGTGTGACTGGATGCCTAGACTTCTCGGATAATGACGAACAAATAGTAGGTTCCGAGTGCAAGTTGCACACGTAAAAATTCCCTGGCAATTGGAAATCGTAAAGAGTAGGCCTTACGGCCCTTGCCCTAGCAGAATTTACAAAATTAGGAAAACCTATCCGATAAAAAAATATTTATAGAACGTACGATTTCTAAATACACCCATTTGGGATTCTCGGCTGTGCTTTGGAGTTCGTGCACTGTGCTGATATCCTCCTTGAGATCTAAGGGAGAAGGTCGGAGCACTGATGGAGTTGTCCGTGTGCAGTGAAGATGGTCCTTAAAACCAAACGACACAAACGTTTTCCACCTTAGGGTGTAGAGGTTAGCCAGAGAGAGCGCCATGTTATCATGTAAACTGCTTCCAGTCCAGTCCTCGGTCCTTTAGGGATTGAAATAAGAGAGAAAAAAATACCCTCTTGAGCATTGGATCTCCTTACACAAAATCTGGTGACCCCACTGTTACCAACAGATTACTGGTGACAATGTATATATATTTATTATAATATTTATCTGTCGGAGGGAAGATATTTGTTTTTAGAATCAGGATGCTTTCCTGGCCAAAGATATATCACCCATGATTGATTGATACTTTTGTTATATGGGTTATCTCCCCTGGAGATCGAATTTGGCGTATGAATCTGGATTTCGTTAGTCTGTGCCTTGTTGTACCAGAAAACAGATTGTTCTTGCAGGAATGTTTATGGTCCGAGTCTATGTTTACTCTGTGTCTATTTCAGACGATTCGGTCTTATATCGTGATATCTCGGTATGTCTAAGTGGAACTATTTTTTCTTGTACTGAACTTTGAGGTCAGGGAGTTTCCGCGCATGCCGAGAGAAAAAGAGTGTCTTCCGGGATGATGGAATGCCGGGCGAAAGCCATGTTGAAGAGGATTCCCCAGTCTGTGATCTCTATGATTTGTTATGGGGAAGAAGATGACTTCTGATACGTTTATTAAGTCTACTAGTCCCCAGTGTTTATTCTATGACGCCAGGAGAGGGGCGTATGTGTTCTGCTAGTGTTTTTCCCATGCCCAGGTAAAGAACATGTTACTGAACTTTTGTCGTCCTACGCTTAACTGGGCAGATGTCTACATTAGGATTATCCATATCCATGTCGGGATGATATGTTACCTAGCGGCACTGTAGATGATTGTATGCAGCATTTAAGATGAAAGAATATGCTGATTCTTGTAGAAACATTTGTGTTTATGAACAAAGCTTCTATTGAAGATTTGCTATACATCTGTATAGTGAGCGATGCTCAGAAGGGAACCAGAAGCCATTTTGGATCCTAACTTTGTCGATCATCAATCAGACAACGGGGATGCCCCTTATTATCAGGTGATGATTAAGAGATCACAGTTGTAAAGAAAACCCAATACTGGTGGGTTAACCTTATCTTCAGATAGATTTGCTGAACTTTATCTAAAGTAATTTTCGCTAGAAAAGAGGTTCTGTCTAGGAGTCAGGCTTGAACAGTATTTATTAACTGACACGCTCGGTCAGTAAGGCCTGATGATTATATTGATAAACAGTGGAAATCTAAGTGCTTGTCTACAGATGTTCCATTGTGATGTTATTCAACATGAATGCTATTCCTGTAACTATACACGTACTGTCTAAGTGTGTGCGTCCTATTAAACAGTATGAAACGACCACAGTAGTCCAGCCATCCTTGACTTCCACCTGTGATTGGAGTGAGTGTCCTGTGAACCTGTCGAACTGTCATCCATTCGCGTTATCATTATTGATGTTTACACTCACACATTGCATCAGAATATATCACTTAACAGTACACCTTGTCAGGGCCCCAACAGTCGGTAACCTGACCCATTTACAGAACATTGTGACTGGACGAGCTATATCACAAAAAAACAGTCCATGTCAATCTGGTGCAAGAAACAAGGTTTATCACCCACCCTCCCTCTTTTTTCATTCCACCATCCCATCTGCCTCAGAACGTTACCCTCTCTGAGCTTTAATGTTAATCCCAGTGAGCGAAAAATATATATTGCATGTATATTGAACGTGTTTATATTTACATATGCCGTGGTGAAAAAAGTTAATATACATCACTTCTGTCATCATCCACTCCCTGCTCCATATATAACTTAGGGCTACATCTGATTTTGGTTCTCTATGAGAAACTGGCATGAAGCAGTCACCAGCTCTTTCAGTGGTGGTTCATGAAACCATCAGACTATATGCTGAGGTTGCCAGCATCGTTTGACGTGGACATCCACTAGCAATTTTTAACATGTTAATCAGTGCAAAATATAGAATCATAAAATGTACAACTCATCCCAAATACATAGGAATACAGACTTCTGGCAGGGAGAAATAGTTAAGACAAGTTGATTACGATGCCTCTTACACGTGGTCTGGGGTGGCACTTTACAATGTACTTCCAATATGACTTAGTGTTCAGGTTCTTAGGATTCCGGACTTTCCGTATTTACAAAGGTAGAGTTGTCATTGTGTAAATCCACAAGATGCTCAAACACGTTGTCAGGTCTTTTAAAATGGAATCCTCATCCTATTCATTATTCTGGCGTGTCTGTCTTTCTTCAAGACGGATTGAATTTCCCATTGCCGTAAACTCAACATGCGCTAGATAATGTGGCAACATTCGTCCCACTCATCCAGATTGCTACTGTATAACAACGCTCCTATCAGAAATGTTGTAATTTTACATTTCAAATGCTAAATTAATAGCATGCAATTTACGTTTATTTTGGTAGGGGTATATTCCCCTACCTCTCGCGGAAAACTCCTGCGTGACACCCGCAAATAAAGGTGTTCTTATATTAAGCTTCCTTCTATTAACCATCATGTTTACTAGTGGCGTATTCTCTATGTGTGCTGTGCGTGCTGCGCACACCTATGCCCGAAGGAAAATAAAAATTTAATTTATTATTCTATAAAATATTTCTCTTCTAAAGTTCTGCTTTCGGACCGCACGCATCAGGATAACGGATTTTCCCGCATAGAATCTACGAGTATATCTAGTTTCAGTTTCCCAGACGCGTTTTATAGTGCAGTTTTTATTGGTTGGTTACAATCGCCCGAAGTTTCTCGGGTAATTCCGTCCCAATGCGTGCTGGACCTTTCGGATTCACGTCTGAAGATTGGTTTGAGTGGATCGGGGTCAAGGCCAGATACGTCAATACAATACGAACATGCGTGCGGTGGACTTGCAGCTCTCGAGTAGTAAAAATCGGCTGTGTCCGTCCAGTGTATTTTGTGATTAATTTTTGTTAGTTGCCGGGAATGCAGATTATTACAGTGACAGTGAGTTTCAAGTTGTAAGTTAATTAGTATTTCGGAGATAACTGACGTATACCCCTAATAACTATCGTTGCGTAATTGAATATAGTTGGTTTTTAAATTAAGAGGGGAAGAAGTTAAATAGTAGGCGTAAATATTCATTTTAAGTAGCAGCACGCCTAGCTCGCATTACCAAGATACGCCACTGATGTTTACCCTCCCAACTTCATAATCTGTCACAGGTAATCTCTATCAAGATTGCTAATTCTCGTCCGACAAGTCTGTCCGGAAACGATTATCACGTTTTCCCGGTCTATCCAACAATCAACAAACTGGTCTGACAGAACCATTACCAGTGATAAGATAATCGACTGTGGTCATCCAAATGTTGTTTACTTCTTATTTGGGCATGCTCATGCACTGTCTAGTAGGAAATGTGTTACACATTAGTAAACACACTTCTCTCTACAGATCCCAGTTGCCAATATGGGTTTAAACGAACGTAATTGATTACCCCAATCAACAAAAGATGGTAGCTGTAGTCCCGAAATGACGAGATTTGAGGGAAGGGAGTGTAAACAATGAATCGAAAATATCAAATACTCTCAGAGGTGGGAAACAAGCTAAAGTTAAGAGAACAGAGTAAAGTGTAGGATGGCACAGGTAAATGTGACGTTGGAAGTTATTTTGTCACAGTATTACATCTTTCGGCCTTAATTTTATCAAAATTGTTATTCTCTGATCGACATCATCGACATTCCTGTCTAATCAAACAACCTGGCCCGGCTTGTCATGTTAAGACATAACCCAAGCATAGTTCGGTTCGTGTTTTTGTGCAAGTCATGCTTTTGAAATTAACACGCTATCTTAAAATGTTATCTGTTGTCCACGTATCAGACTCAAGTTGTGTCACATTCCAAGAATTATCAGTGAGTAATCACACAGAAGGTCCCGTCTGATGATGGTGTCCAGGGTCGGCCTCAGGCCACGTATACTCTCACTTGCTCCAGAGATAGTACCTTCAATTGGTACCACCGACTTGTGTCACAAAAGAGGAGAACAAATACCCCGTTGAGTATTGTGTTTTCCCGACATACACTCTTGTGTGTCGCTCTTTTCATTCCACCATCCCATCTACCTCAGAACTTTACTGTCTCTGAGAATTAATTGTAATCCCAGTGAGCGGAAAACTTTCATTACATTTAGATTGATAAGGTTTACATTTACCTTTACATTGGTTGAAAAGATTAACAAAATAATAAGTATGTACATCATTTCTCTCACCATTCCCTCCCTGCTCCATATGGAACTTGGGACTACTTCTGCTTTTGGTTCTCTATAAGAAACTCGCATACACCAGTCAACAGTCATTGCAGTGGTGGTTCGTGGCATCATCATTCTATATGCTGAGGTTGCCAAAGCATTCAGTGGCCATCACGCCTAGTGGCGTCTTGTAGGGCAACCACAAATTGATTCCACTTTGTTTGCTCGGCGGCCATCCTTTGTACAGTGACCCAACTCTGGTTTATTCTTTGCATCTCAGCCTCCACAGTCCTCCGCCAAGTTGTTTTTGGTCTGCTTCTCTTTCGTTTTCCTTCAGGGGTCCATAGCATAGCTGTTCTTGTGATGGCATCGGGGTCTCCTCTGAGGACATGGCAAACCCAGCTCCAGCGTCTGCCAGCTATGATGGTGTTCATGTCCTCTTGCTTGCTCCGAGTAAGCAGATCTTGGTTGGTGATGGTATTCGGCCAAAAGATTTGGTGAATTTTTCGTAGGCATGTTGTGTAAAAAAAAGACAATTTCGACATTTCCTTCTCTGTATCTCTCCAGCATTCCGCACCATAGAGAAGCACAGAAAGCACACAGCTCTGATATAATCTTAATTGTGTGGTGCTTGTGCTGTACTGAGAGGACTTCCAGATGTTGTTTAGGCTAAATAAGGCTGTTCTTGCTTTGTTCATTCTGTTGTTGATGTCTTTGCTTGCTCAGCCGTCTGGTGTTACTATGCATCCTAGTTATGTGAAGGTGTCTGTCTGTTCCAGTTGCTGATTCCTTACTGATATGGGCTCAGGGTTGCTCACATTGAGGGTCATGACCTCTGACTTCTTTAAATTGATGTTCAAGCCCACCTACTGGCTATATTTATTAAGTCTATCCGTTTTTTCCTGGATGTGTTGATGTGAATGTGCTAGTAGTGCAATGTTATCTGCATATTCCAGATCTTCTAATGTAGAAAATGTAGTCCATCTTATTCCTCTTGGACTGCATTCTGTTGTCTGGCGCATCACCCAATCTATGACTGTTAAAATAGAGTGGTTGATTAGGGGCATCCCTGTCGTACTCCTGTCTTCACCAAAAGGTTAGGTTGCTCTGCCCAACGCTACACGTAAAGCTGGCATAGAGGCTTTTTATGATTGACACTATGCAGCTTGGAATTCCATAAGCCCTCAGTAATTTCAATAATCTGTCCCTATGTATACTGTTAAAAGCCTTTTCAAAATCGACGAAATTAACGTACAGCTGTCTTTGCCATTCTGAGCACTGCTCTATAATGTTCCTGAGGGTAAATATAGGATCTACACATCTTCTGTTCTTTCTAAATCCTGCTTGTTCTTTCCTCAGTTTTTGGTCTACAGCTTTTGAAATTCTCTGTATAATTATCCTGCCTAGTATTTTGCTGGGAACTGATAGAAGAGTGATTCCTCTCCAGTTATTGCAGTCTGCAAATATCTCCCTTCTTGGGCAATTTGACAATTATTCCTTTGTTCCACTCCATTGGTGTTTTCCCTGTTTTCCAGACTTGTGCAAATAGTGGTTCTAATAGTTCTGCTGCTAGCTCAGGGTCTGTCTTAAATTGCTCTGCATTTAAGTTATCTTGGCCTGGATCTTTTCCATTCTTTAACCCATTTATTGCTGTGATGATTTCTTCTTTTCGTGGAATGTCTGTGTATTAACATCTAGATCGTTTTCAGCTTCAGGAACATTCAATTGTGTCTCTGTTGGTTCCTTGTTCAGAGTTTCTCTGAAATGTTCTTTCCATCTTGTTTCCTGTCCCTCTGCTGTCGTGATGAGAGTTCCTTGCTTATCTCTTACTAATGTAATATTGTTTGCACCTCATTTTCCACTGATGATTTTAGTTATTTTGTATACTGTGCTTTGTTCATTTCTCAGTGCTGCCTCTTCTGCCTGTCTTGCAAGATCGTCTAGGAAATTCCTTTTGTTGGCTCGGGTTTGGCGTTTAACTTCCTTGTCCAGCTGACTGTACTGTTCGCTATATAGTTGCTTTAACCTGGAGGACTTCGCTTCTGTTTTCTTTCTTTTCATGTCCTTTCTCAGTGTTATGGTGTTTAATGTTTCTGGTGTTATTCAGTCTTGCTTCTTCCTTTCCTGGAATGCCAAGCATTTTAATTAGTTTATTAATGTGTTTGCTACTTGTCTTTGTAGCTCGCCCCTTTCAACCATCTACCATGTACATGGAGTTGTTGGTTATATCAGGACGTGTTTCCTTTATTGTAATATGTTTTTGTTTGTATTTATTTTATTCTATATTATCTCTAGTAGGTATTTTTCCTTTTGTAGTTATAGTTCAGAATGGTTTTTAAAAATCCAAAATATGCTTTTTTCTAAGCTGGTTTGTTTTTAATTTTCACTGGATGGTTTATTTGGTTAATCTGTATGTATCTGGGGGGATTCTTTCTCCAGTTTGGACTACTGGCTCGAATCCTTATTTATATTTTTATATGTTAGCTTTAGTTTTTGTAATATAGTGTTTTATTAACTTTTGCATTTCTGATTTTGTCTTTGTGCCTATGAGATTTTCTACACTCATTTCTACCATGTGGTTACTACAGTATGTCTTAATGTTTTGCCTCTGTTGGTCATATTTCTTGCAGTATACCATCATCATCATTATCAGTTGCCATCTCCACAACGAAGGTTGGCTGTAATGGATCTCCAACGTCTTCTGTCTCTTGTCTTGGTGGTGCACTCTGATAGACTCTTTCCTGTCCATCTTTTGATGTTATCTTCCCACTTATAGCGCTGTCTTCCCCTTGCACGTTTGCCTTCAACTCTCCCTTCTGTTATGGTCTTCTGAAAGGTGTTATGCCTTTTTATGTGGCCAAAGTATTTTAGCTGCCGAACTTTGACCTCCCTCATTAGTTCTCTTTCCATACCTAGATTTTCTAGGACCTCCTTATTTGTTTTCATCTCTTTCCATGAGATACGCCCCATTCTTCTATATATCCACATTTCAAGAGCCTCAATTCTTTCTTCCAAATGCTTATTCATCGTCCATGTTTCTGCACCATACAGAAATGCAGAATATGTATAACACTTTATGATTCTCAGTTTTAATTTGTGAGATAACTGTTTGGATGTCAGTATATGTTTCATGTTGTTGAATGTAGCTTTGGCCATTCCTATTCTCTTCTTGATTTCTGTTTCACATCTGCCATCTTCTGTTATTATATGACCAAGATATACGTAGCTCTTGACTTGTTCCAGGATTTTCCCATTTACGCTTATCTTTAATGTGGGTTTATCGTCTGTTTTGCTAATTATCATAGTTTTTGTTTTCTCAATATTAATGTCGAGTCCATATTCATGACTTATACTGTTCACTTGCTTCACTAGTTCTTGTAACTCCTGTTCGCTTTCAGCTAACAACATGGTATCATCTGCATATCTAAGGTTGTTTATTGACCTTCCACTGATGTTCAGTCCTGGTATTTCCTGTATCTGTTTGAAAATTTTTTCGGTGTATAAATTAAATAGGCAGGGGGACAGCACACAACCTTGTCTGACACCTCTTTTTATGTCTATGTATGGTGAATAATTCCTTCCCGATCTTACTGTGGCAGTTTGCTCCCAATAAAGGTTACTGAGTATTCTTATATCCTTTCCATCAATACCTATGTCTTCGAGGCATTCAATTATTTTCTCATGATGGACTCTGTCAAAAGCCTTCTTATAGTCAATGAAGCCCATATACATACTTTTTTGGACCTCTGTATATTTTTCTGCTAATATTCTTAGGCAAAATATTGCCTCTCTTGTTCCACTGTTCCGTCTAAAACCAAACTGTTCTTCTTGGATTTCGCTGTCTACTTTACTTTTATTCTTTCCTGTATGATTTTGAGCAGTATCTTAATTGCATGACTCATCAGGCTGATTGTTCTGAAGTCTGAACATTCTGTTGCATTTGGTTTTTTGGGCAATGTTATGAAAACTGATGTCTTCATGTCGTGTGGTATATATCCTGTATTGTATATATCGTTGCATATTTCTGTGATTGTATCTATACCAAAGCTCTCCAGAGCTTCTATCATTTCAATTTTTTATGTTATCCATGCCTGCTGATTTTCCTTTTTGTATCATATGAATGGCATTCTCTACTTCTGATCTGAGAATGTTTGGGCCTTCATTAGAATCTGGTGATGGTTTTTTTTTTTACCTCTGTTGTCCTCGAATAGTTCTTTTACGTATTCTGCCCATCTGTTTGATATGTCTTTCTCATCAAGTAATATTACACCATTTTTTGTTCTTGATACAGCTTCCTCCTTGTGCAAACCGCGACCGATTTGATAATTTCTTTATTTCTTCATGCATATCTCTTGTCATGTGCTTTGCTTCCAAGTCTTCTATTTCCTTGCATTTTGTTTCTATCCACCGTTCTTTTGCTTCTCTACACATAGTACATATGTCATTGTCTATTGTTTTATATTCAGGAGTGTTTTTTGCTTTCTTTCTTTCTGCCATTTTATTCAAGGTGTCATCTGTCATCCAATTTTGATTTTTCTTAGACTCCTTTTTAGGTAAATTTGCATTTGCTGATTGTATGCTTGTTTTTAAGCATTCCTATTTTGCGGTTGCTTTTTCTTCTGGGTTTTCTCTTCTATACTGCTCCATGCTTTCTGTCAATATTTGTTGATATTTATTTTTGACATCGATTAAATATACCAGAAAGTGTCTAATTGTGTTTGGTTCTTAACACTCTTCACATGTGGGTTCCTCAATCATGAAATATCCAGTTCCAAGCTTGAGCCTCAGCAATTTTTTATTAATTGGTAAATGCCAATCATTATTTGCTGCTTTCCTTATATATTGTTGAAATGGTATTGCATTTCTGGTCTATATCATCAGTCAATGTCTTTTCCTGACTTTTGGCAAATTGATAACGCTTCTTTATATCAGCCGCAAAAGCTTTTCTGGTAAGGGGGTTGTTAAGAACAGATCTTATGTAGGGGAAGTAAATCTTTTAAATGCTTGTTGTACAAGTGAATTTTGGGTTGCGTCGCTTGGATGCCTGATTAGCTGTGAATTGTCTAAACAAATATATGATAGAAGACAGAGAGAACAGAAAGCGTGATGAACTATGATCATCTCAAGTGTTGAGATGTACTTGTTCTGAATTGTTTTGAGCTGTGTGTGATTAGTTCTCGCGACTAGGTCGCGCATGTTTTTCTTGACAGAGCTGTGTTGAACAGCGGAGTCTCGTGACTGTTTGGGCGGGACTGGTGTGTGATCCCGGGCAGTCTGTTCTGGGTGGTGACCGAGGTAGTCAGCCCTGTGTTTTTCGAAGTGTGTGCCTGCGCAGTGCTGAAGATAAGATGTCGACTAGTGTTTTTCGCTGTGTGTGGATGAAGAATATGTTTGGTGTAGAGATTTAAAGGCCATGATGATTATTATAACTGCCGTGGGTGCAGTCTGTGAGTATACTGAGAAGTGTAGAGATTTATAGGCCATGATGATTATTATAACTGCCGTGGATGCAGTCTGTGAGTATACTGAGAAGTGTAGAGATTTATAGGCCATGATGATTATTATAACTGAGTTGGATGCAGTCTGTGAGTATACTGAGAAGTGTAGAGATTTATAGGCCATGATGATTATTATAACTGCCGTGGATGCAGTCTTTGAGCATATTGAGAAGTGTAGAGATTTATAAGTCATGATTATGAGTATGCTCAGAGATAATTCGCGTTTCGTGTATCTTGCTGTAAACTGTACTTGATGTCGACGTGATTATGCTGTGACTTAATAAACTATCATTAAATGTCACCAATCGTTTCAACTCTCCTTAACTCTGATGTACGTTACTGTGGTGTATGGTTGTACCAACACACCCACTTCAACATTCCAAACACGGTAACAGAGTAGCAGTACACATATTTATAAATAGCCCCGTGTGGGCGTGGCCTGTAATACAGAACAGTATTTCGTCTTTACCAGTGATGGCCGGCCTCTCTGTTTACGGACAGTCACATATTTATAATTAGCCTGTGTGGCGTGTGCTCTGTCCCTATTATAATACTTCTAAATTAGTGGCAAGTATCAATTTGGAACTGATTTAATTTCACAATTAACAGTGGTGGTTTCCAGTCAATTTGGATCTAATATCCACGACATTCGCATGATAAGTAGTGCAGCGATTCCAGTTCTGCTTCTTCTGATTGAAATTTTCAAGTAGGCCAGTATACAAGTTCAAGTTGCGGTATTTCCAGCCCTTCTACCTCCTTTGAACGAGATTGATAGACAGTGTACAAGCTCAAGTACATGTGCAGTGTTTCCAACCCTTTTGCACGTGTACCACAAGTCAAGAGTTGCGGTATTTGCTGTGTTCCAGTTCCTGTCATCTTGTGCATTGTTGAGCACATACTATACTGAAGCAAGGACCTGAAGGGAAAAGTGTCGAGTTCCAGTGCCTTTCTGCAGTGGATTGCTTTTAGCTGCAGACTATGTGATATCCAGTGTCTTGGCGGAAAGGACGGGATTGTTTTCAGTCGACAAGATAAGTGGTTTTTGTTGTAAATTGTTCCACTTTATGTATGTCAACAAGCCTTCCTATTCTATGCATTACTTATTCTGTTGATAACTATTGTTCTTGTTGTCTATGTCTATATTGACATATTATTATTAGGATTTGATGCATAATTAATTTAGGGCTACATGACATATGTTGACTTCCCTCATATGATATGACTTGGTAAAGGTTCTATGAACAGAAATTGGTGATATAATAATTAAGGAATAGTTTCAATTTCTTGGACAGATATTTAACTGTGTTGGAAACTCATATAAAATGTCTAATTTAGACAATTTCACTGAACAAGATAAAATCTGTAATATGACTTATGCTGAAACAAGAGAATTAGCACTTCAGAGGCAACTTGAACAAACTGAGGAGAGGTATCAGAAAAAGAAGTTAGAAGATAAGGAGCAAATAAAAGACATTAAAAAGAGTGCTCTACAGCAAAAGGAACGTTCTTTAGAAAGTATTGCTGAAGAGAATAAACTACATGAAACAGTGTCGAGACTTACGATTGATTTACATAAATCAAACTCGGAGCTTGCTATTGTGCAACCAACATTGGATTCAGCATTATTGAAGATCAAACAGTTGGAAGGTCATATAGAAGATAAGAATGGCGAAATTTGTAATCTCACGCAGGAAGCTCAAGAAAAGCAACAGATGTATGAGAAATTAGAAGTTGAGATCAATGAACGTGATAGGTCTTATACAGAAACACTTCTTGATTTATTGGATGATATGGCGAATCTCGGTCTCCAACAGGAAGAAAAGAATGCGATGATTCCAGAAAAGGTTGATGAGCTTAAAAATAGCAATGATGATATTAAGATTCAGACACTACAACTAGAGTTGACACAGTTAAGAGCAAAGACAGAAAAGGATGAGAAAGAAAACTTAGAAGAGTTAACGGCTGAGAGAGAGAAGATGATTAAGATTGAGAGATTGCTAACAGAGGAGAGAAGTAAAGTTTTGACATTTGACAACTTAAATAAGAAATTAAGTGAAGAAATTTCACAAAAAATGTTGAAATTGCAGAATGTAGAAAAAGAGTAGAGGGCCTACTCGATATTGTTTTGAACAATAAGATGTGGTCTTCTGTCAATGTTGACAATGATAGACAGAAAGTTGCTTATCATCAGAGCACTAAAGCAAAAAGTCAGCCTCATACACTTTTTGCTGAAAGAAATGTTAGAAAGAGTGGACAAAGATCCTTTCGTTGGAAATATAATTTTACACGAATTTATGACACCGTTGCTTGTAGTACTGATTCTTGGCGTCAGACTAACAAAGATAATTCTACAGTAACAGTCAGTTCTGTATATCCTAAGAGCAACCATCTGTCTACTATTGGAAATTCTCATAAATTGACAGCAGAGAATAAAACTATTAGTACCCGTTCCAAAGAGGAGGACTATTATGTGCGGGATAATAAAGATTCTATCAGTCTTGTTACTAGTCAAACTCAGCTCAGACAGTTTGACACAATTGGTAAGCATATCCCCACAGAGAAAAATAAAAGCAGTTTTAGTAGGAGATATAATTCTGATATTAGACAGTACCAAGGGAGTTCATCATGTAATGATTTGCAGTCTCCAAGAAACTGTAAACAGGTTAACAGATCTCAACATGTTGATTCTAAGGTTGTTGGAAATTATGGAAGAAATAATTACACTAAAAATTATCTATCTTGCAGTAATTTTTCTGGAAGACAACAAAGTCCATTTAATAGATATTGTTATAAAAAGAAAGAGATTAATCACAACAATGCTAACTTGAGTGCTAAACAAGAGTGTCACAAGAGAAGAAATGGCAATGATTTCAATAGAGATAATAACTCTCCAAATGTTACTTCACATCACCAGAGTAACTTTGCTCAACAAAAGACTAAAGTTATTTTTAGTAAACAAGGTAACTATAATAATAGATATTTTGATCAAAGAATAAATACTAAGCGCAACTATGCTAATTTTGCTCAACATGAGCCCATAATCATGAATAATCAAGATAATAATAATAAGAGGGTCTCAAATACTATTGCTTGCTCTACTTTTGAGTTTAAGAGAGCATCTCGTTGTTGTGAGTGTAGAAATCTGTTTCAGAATACAGCAGTGACAACCTTCAGTTGCGGTCATGTTGTGCCTAAGCCTTCAGTGTTGCCTACATGTTACAAAGGAAGAGTTGTCGGCATCCATGAAGAGGCCAGACATTTACACAGCCACAGTGTTGGGTAATTGTGTGGTTCACTTCTCCGTTTTCCCTCATAATCTTACCGTGGATTAAAATAGAAATTTTCATTTATATTTATTCACAGCTTTGCGATAAACGTCAGCGCTCCTATGTTTACATTACTTGTCAGAAATGTAGGTCACCTTTGTGCCCGAGTGTTTGATCAAGCGGATCCTGTCAGCGTCTAACTACGCATCTGTTGTTGTAGTAAAATCTGCGAGAATAATCGCTCATTTCAGTAAGACTTTAGTCATAAAATGATAATAAATAAACCCGCCCTATTGTGTCTGACGATGATACTGTCACACGCCAGATCCTTTCTTCTTTGATCCTTAGCCGCCGACCGTCAAAGCAATCAGTGGCCATCACGCCTAGTGGCGTCTTTCACACGCCAGCATAGCGCTGAATTTTGTTCCATGGAACGGCTTAGAACCTATTCCACCGTTTAAACCTACTCGCTTTCCTTGTGACGTACATTTTTAACATTTTTCCCGATCTGATAGAGACTGCGGCAAGACTTACAATTAACGATCTTGCGGAACTGTGCCGCCAAACTACTGTCTGAATGCACGTAATAGTTAACTTTAACGCTGGTAATAAGTAGTAATCCTTACATTTTTTGGTAGTGTAACACGAGACAATCCAAATATTTAACGCCTATTCAAAAACCCGCCGCTTAAAACCCCGCTTCGCTTGACACGTTGTGCCATGCATATATACACCCTGCGGCAAAGCCAACAGAGGCAAACACGCAGACAATTTTATTTCCTCCTCGCGGTAGTATTACTGACGTCACTAAAACAAGTAGTTATTTGAAAATACATGCTAGCGAGAGATGAAAAAGGGGGGGGGGGGCGGGGGAAATGGCCGTCTTGTGTAAAATTTTTATTTGACTATTGACAGTGACAAAATTGAAAATCTAATCCATATTGAAACTGACCATAAAAATCATATGGTAGTATAGCTTAGAGTCCACTGAGCAAGAATGTGTTTTAAATAATATGGTAGTCCCAGTATTAGCCAAGTTATTGAGAAAATACTAAATGTCTACGGACGCGCGACCAGACAGACTGTTGTTCCTGCTTGTTTTTTTTTCATAACGTTAGTGGGGACGCCAGCTTAGAAAAGAGGCATTGAGGTAAAAACAAATTCGCCTGGGTAAAAAAAGTATAGAAGGAGAGGCGAGCGGTAGGAAAATTGTTACCCAAAACTAAACATCTTTTTGTATTGGCATAACTAAAGCAGGCTGGCCAATCGACTACCAGACGCAGATTTTGTTTGGAATTATTTTTGTTTTTCAAAAACTACATTTGAATTCTGGTAGTCGCAAGCTTTCGATTGGCCAGTGCTAATAAATACAGTTGACATTCAAAAATCCGGCCATTGATAATCCGGTTCCTTCAGATTTCCGGCATGGATTTCGGAGCGCATTTTAAAATTTACCACGTTGGTGCGCCACTGTTTTCTGTTAAAACTCTGTAGAACTATTTTATTCAGTTGAACTAAAATTCTGTAGAACTGTTTTATTTAGTTGATGAACATTAAAATTTCATTTGCTTTTCATTTAGTTTTAAATTTTCTTTCTTTAAAGGACTGTACAGGTAGTCATTTTCTGTTATACAGCATCAAAAATCCGGCATTTTCAAAAATCCGGCACTCCTCAGGTCCGGAGGTTGCCGGATTTTTGAATGTCAACTGTATTAGCAAAAGGCTTTCATTATTCATTGCCAGTTGAACAAAACTTTTCATTCAAATACGCTGAGATCAGCTGTGTTAATTTTAAAATTAAATAAAGAAGTATTCACAGTCTGGACAGTGCAGAAGAAACTGAGGCCACTTCTTTGCAAGTCAGCGTCATTTGTTTATATTTCTTGAAATTTGTGGTAAGAATGCTTTATGAATTTAATATGTTTAATCCCACTGCCAAAGTTAGATACTGCTATTGGGAAAAGTGAAGAACGTGCCGGGAGCAGACATTGTTGAGTCCTCACATTGAACTGTATCTAACTGATGTATGTTGTCATGATTGTGTTTTAATAATTATTGCATTAGAATATATTAGTAAGCCTCTGTGTTCCATGAACACTGTTTAACATGCCTGAAGCATTTATTTTTAAAAAAGAAAAGAAGAGAAAATCATACCAAAGGAAATGTGGTTACTCCACATTATTTTATTGAGGAAAACTAGGTAAACGTACAGTGGCGTATCTGCCATAGGGACCTGAGGTGTGGTCACAGCAAGGTGTGAGTCATTTAAAATTAGGGGCGAGTGCACCTGTAATGCACGCGAGGCTGACCCCATATCACCGTATGAAAATAATAAATATAAGAAGTGATCAGATATAAAAGGCCAGGATGTCCTTTTGTTGCAGAGGTTTTATTTCCTGTTGCCAGCCGGTAACAGAAAACCTGCTGAGTGAGAATAAAGCCATCAAGTCTCCTACCATTCGTTTATGCTGTCAAAAGATAACGGGAGGAGCTTGGGCATTTTGAGAGATCGAGATTTCCTGCAACTTCATACTGTATTATCATTCTACAAGGAATCCCAGGTGATGTGTTAAGCATCTGGGTATATCTGACACTTTCGTTTAATAAACACTGGTATTTCAAATCATACTCAGGAAGTTTATGCATTCATAACCGTCCATTCCCAAAGGAGCATAGGCCTTCAACAAACACATGCCCAGTCCTCCTGTCACGTGCCATCATCTCAAGTTCTTTCCATGTTCTCCTCATCATTTTCACCTCTGTTTCCAACTCTCTTCTCCATGTACTTCTTGGTCTTCCTCTGCCTCTCTTGCCCTGGGGGTTCCAGAACAAGGACTGCCTTGTAATGCTATCAACAGGTTTCCTCAGTGTGTGTCCTATCCATCGCCATCGTCTTCTTCTCATTTCTTGTAAGTTTATGGGGTGTGATGAAACTACAGCCCTTCATACACAGGGACTCTCCCTCTTAGATGAATAAAGTGTAAGCTGTGAACATTCCAACAGTAAAGATATATAGTGACTTTATAGTTATTGGGCAAATTGTCCACACATTTTTAGTTGATGTTTTCTGTAAACTATCTTGTCCTCATTTTCAAAGACCTGTCCAAAAGATATGGCTGGACAGGCAGATTAAATTGTACATAAAAAACATTCATTTTAAAGAAAAACTTAAATACTGGTTTTATTAACTGCCTCATAGAAAATTAAAGTGTTTTTGTGTTGTGTACCATCATTTCATTTCTCCCCTAGACACTAGGTACATCATACACCAGACACTAGAGCCAAAATAGTGACCGTGTGATCTAGGGAGGTAGCGTTAGGTTCCCTGCACATATTTCATCATCATCTTTTAGAGTCAGGGGCCTACATGTGATTGACCTCACACGGTTAATACAGACACGGATTTCATTCTTTTAGGATACCATCATAACCTCCCCAGCAAATCAAACTTTGCTACAGTTGTGTTACCTGTGGGCGGTCGTGGAAAGTTTACGAAGCCTCGATTGATTTTTGCTCTTTGATTTTTTTTATTTTTATTTTAGGACTGTAGATATTTTCATATTCTTCAGTATAGAACATTATATGCTGTTGTAATAGGATATTATGTAATTTCTTTGTAACATTATGATGATCATTTTTATGCAGCATTTGACTGCCATAATTTTGTTGTTGTTGTTATTTATATGTACCAGTACATTTCTGTGCTATTTATATATTATTGTCTTTGATATGTATAGCATGTAATTATTGACCTTTATACTACTCTATTGGACTTGGAATTTTTGCAGCTGTGTTTTTTGTTAGGGATAATTTTTTTAATGCATGATGAGATTGCCAGCCTTTGCACAACCTCATTAGCTGTGCGGTAGACACCTTCAGAAAGTCACTGATTGTCTTTATTCTTTTCTATTTAATTTTTTTCTCTCGAAGAGTTGATTCCATAATTGGTTAACATAGTAGCACACTCTGATGATATATGCAGTAACTATTATAGTGAAATTTAATTTTGGAAACATAGCTTGATTGTATTAGAGATAAATTTGCATTTGAATTTGATAATATAATCTGAAACACTGTTTTCTCTAGAACACGATACCTGTATCTAGACAGATAGTTATATCACATACTCTATATACATTATGTTCTACTTATATATTTATAACTTCGTATGCAGTTAACAGTATGTTGTCCCAAGTAACTTTTCTGTGACGTATTTTTTTGTAAAAAAAAAAAAACGAAAAGCTTACATGTTCTGATGTGTGTCTGCTTAAAGATAGGATTTTTTTATGTTACTCAGTTGATTTCATTGTTTGTTTATTAATTGTAGCTTTGAATTGGTTGCATATGAAATATGTTTTTGGGAATTTATCGTTGCGAAACATTTTGATATTTTATTTTTCTTGGAAAATGTATTTTTTTTTTGACATTGTGATATTTTTTGTGTGCCAGCGTTAGATTGTACATTATGGTTAGTAATGTGTAGTGACATTAGTTCCTTGAAATTGTTTTTGTTTTTGACGTTTTGATGTATTTTTTCAGTATTCAGCGCGTGACTGTGGGTCAGTGCGAATTTTTTTTTCCTTGATAGCGTATATATTTTTGTTTGTGTGATATTTAGTATAATTTATTTTTAGTTATGTATAAATTTTATAATTTGGTTAAATTACTTATTATGCTTTGTTTTGTCATAAGCTTTCTTTTGTGGTGTTAGTATATAGATATACTTTGGCATTTTGTGTTGTACTTTTTGATCATGATTGTATTTATTTATACAATACATCACTTGATTTAGATAACTATTGTAAGCTATTGTTACTATCTTTCTCTACACTTACATCTTTACTTTCCATCTGTCTTTGGTGACTATTCGTCATACTTTTACATCTTTCTTGTTGTCCTTTCAGTATCGTTTCTTACTTGGTTATACTTCCGTGCTTCATTTACGTTTCATGTCATGCTTTTTGTCTATTTTTTCGTGTTACGCTTTTTATACTTTCATTCTCTGTATTGTAGGTTAATTATATAACTTAAGATAATATAGATATTTGTGATAATTGTATTTATTTTACATTTAAGGAATTGTATAACTTAATTGTTATCATGTGATTTGATTTGATTTTCTTACTATTGGTTGTTTCCTGTTGAGTTTGTTTTGAATATACTTAGCTTGGTTTTGTATTAGATTAATTTTGGTATGCTTAGTTGATTACGTTGGATATTTCATTATTTACTTTACATTTACTGCTGATATTTTTATTAGATGTACTATTTTCACTTGTCATAGGTAAACTTTTGTAGGCATATGTTAGAGCTTAATTGTTCTCTTAATTTTTTGGGAGTTATTTTAGAAAAAAATATGATACAATCATTTTTTTCTCCGGGGGGGGGGGGGGGGGGTAAACTTTTAAAAACAGATCTTATGTAGGGGAAGTAAATCTTTTAAATGCTTGTTGTACAAGTGGATTTTGGGTTGCGTCGCTTGGATGCTTGATTAGCTGTGAATTGTCTAAACAAATATATGATAGAAGACAGAGAGAACAGAAAGCGTGATGAACGCTGATCATCTCAAGTGTTGAGATGTACTTGTTCTGAATTGTTTTGAGCTGTGTGTGATTAGCTCTCGCGACTAGGTCGCGCATGTTTTTCTTGACTGAGCTGTGTTGAACAGCGGAGTCTCGTGACTGTTTGGGCGGGACTGGTGTGTGATCCCGGGCAGTCTGTTCTAGGCGGTGACCAAGGTAGTCAGCCCTGTGTTTTTTTCGAAGTGTGTGCCTGCGCAGTGCTGAAGATAAGATGTCGACTAGTGTTTTTCGCTGTGTGTGGATGAAGAATATGTTTGGTGTATATATTTATAGGTAACGATGATTATTATAACTGCCGTGGGTGCAGTCTGTAAGTATATTGAGAAGGGTAGAGATTTATAGGCCATGATGATTATTATAACTGCCGTGGATGCAGTCTGTGAGTATACTGAGAAGGGTAGAGATTTATAGGCCATGATGATTATTATAACTGCCGTGGATACATTTTGTAAGTATACTGAGAAGTGTAGAGATTTATAGGCCATGATGATTATTATAACTGCCGTGGATGCAGTCTGTGAGTATACTGAGAAGTGTAGAGATTTATAGGCCATGATAATTATTATAACCGCCGTGGATGCAGTCTGTAAGCATACTGAGAAGTGTAGAGCTTTATAGGTCATGATTATGAGTATGCTGAGAGATAATTCGCGTTTCGTGTATCTTGCTGTAAACTGTACTTGATGTCGACGTGATTATGCTGTGACTTAGTAAACTATCATTAAATGTCACCAATCGTTTTAACTCCTTGACTGTGATGTACGTTACTGTGGTGTATGGTTGTACCAACACACCCACTTCAACATTCCAAACACGGTAACAGAGTAGCAGTACACATATTTATAAATAGCCCTGTGTGGGCGTGGCCTGTAATACAGAACAGTGTTTCGTCTTTACCAGTGATGGCCGGCCTCTCTGCCTACGGGCAGTCACATATTTATAATTAGCCTGTGTTGCGTGTGCTCAGTCCCTATTATAATACTTCTACATTAGTGGTCAGTATCAATTTGGAACTGATTTAATTCCACATTTAACAGGGGTCCTTCAATTAGCTGATGTCAAACCTTTTCTGTGTAGTTACAGATGGTCCAGCCCTTCTGAGTTTCCCTTACAGTTTTGCTACTACTGTACTAAATGGTGATCACTTCCCACATCTGCACCTCTTCTTACCTTCACATCTTGTAATGCATGTCTCCATCTACCGTTAATCATGATGTGGTCTATCTGGTTTCTGTCCCGACCATTTGGTGATTCCCATGTTAATTTGTGAATTTATTTGTGTGGGAAAAGTGTTCCTCCAATGACCAGGTTATTAATGCTACAGAAACTTATTAATTTATCCCCATTTTCGTTTGCTGTTCCGCAGCCGCATTTCCCCATTACTCGTTCATTATATGTATTGTGTGTACCAGCTTTCGCATTAATGTCTCCCATTACTATAATAAGATCATATCTAGATGTGTCTTCCATTTCTTTCATTTCTGAGACATGGAGAACAACAAAAACAATTACCAAAAAGCTACAGACTTTTATAAACTTGTGCTTGCGTAGAATAGAAGGACTGAAATGGTATGACTAGGTCACACATGTGGACTTGATGACAAGAACCAGACAAGTGCCAGTGGAACAAGAGTTGAGAAGAAGACGCTGGCGATGGATAGGACACACATTGAGGAAACATGTTGATAGCATTACAAGGCAGTCCTTGTTCTGGAATCTACAGGGAAGAGAGGCAGAGGTAGATAAAAAAACACATGGAGAAGAAAACTAGAAACAGAGGTAAAAATGATAAGGAAATTATGGAAAGATCTTGAGCGGATGGCACAGGACAGGAAGACTTGGCATGTGTATGTTGAAGGCCTTTGCTCCTTGGGGAGCTAAAGGATATTGATTGATTGATTTCCTGGGATATATATAAGTCCTCAAGATGCTCAAACAAGGTCAGGTCAGATAAATGAAATTCAAACCTTATTCTTTACTCTGTCAGGTTATAGTGCAACTTTTGTCCCACGCACGTAATTGTTTACTATTAGACCAGGTTCCAATCAGAAATGTTATTATGTTTACATCTCGAATGCCGGCCAATAGTTACAATCATGCGTGGATTGATGGGGGTCTATTAAAAAAGTTTCCTCCTAGTGAAATTATGTGTGTTATTTAAAAGGTCACTTTCCAAATATGAAATTGTAATATCCGTCGATTCGCACTACAACTCCCTATATTATCACAAATAATGTCTTCGCAACACTTCTATCCGGAAGCTATTACAACATTCCGTCTTTCAGGTGCATGTCTGTAATATGTCCGCAGACGGATAATTTATCTCCCTGTCCTTGTGCAAACAACGACCCTCGTTTAACCATCTGGGCTGTTATTCTGCACGACAATAATTAGTGAATCGCAATAGCAGCGCTAAATAAACTTGCTCGGCGGTCGTCATTTTAATCCGTCATGCCCCATGTTTGGTTCACGAGAATTTTACCACCATGAGTGTCGGTCAATTTAGCATTACCTGCCTACTCTCTCAGCAGGGATGGTCAGGTAAACAGACAAGACCATTTATTACGGAGACGAAGTGTAAACTTCACTTCACTTCACTTCACTTCACTTAGTCGTTCCCCTTCTACCGTGAGGTGTAGAGGTTTGGAAGAGAGAGCGCCAGACAATTCTATCAGCTGTCTTCTTCCTGGCCTGGTTCCATTCTAGTCCTCGAAGTGTAAACAATGACTCTAAAATAACAATACTGCGAGAGATGAAGAAAGAGCGAACCTAACTATGTGACAGGGTAACTAATCTTAAGGCCCAGCGGCCCATATATGACCCATCATACATAACTTTGTAATAGTTTTATAACAAAACAAGTATTAATTCCCACTTGGTCAAATATGGGTTATTTCATAAGCAAATGAACGGCCTTCAAATTTTTATAGAAAGTTACATTCTAAAATGCGTATTCAGTCTTAGAAATATGAGTTAAGTATAAAATTTAGCTTTCAATTATAGAAGCTCTTGGGCCTTAAGGGGTACTTAACTACATGAGAGTGCAGGGTTTCTCACATGGGCAACTGTATGTGGCATTTTCCCGAGTTATCACATTGGAACACTTATACGTGTTATCACCGCGTGACTGTACTACCAATGTCGTCTACAAAGAAGCCCTCGCTTAATTTTTTTGTGTGTTAGAAGCACACATCAATACAATAATACAGTTTTTTAAAAAATTTTTTAAAGACTTGAACCTTCCTAAAACGATTCGCACCCATTCCGACATGGACACGGGCTAAGCCGGGTATGACCGCTAGTAAATAAATAAGTAAATAAATTGAATAAGCTACAACACTCAAGAAATGACGACTCCAAAGAGCTATCTAGCTATCACTGAAAGGACCAGCCATTGTCAGGGCTAATATCAATGCTAGCAAGAAATACAATAATTTAAAAAAACTGAGATAACATTCACAGTGTAATAAAAATTAGCAACTATTCCCTAATTATAAGCGAAAGATCACATTTCTGGTCAGGTTGGACGGCGTAACGAATCTCGGAAACAAAATTAAAAACAAAATAAACTTAACCGCGGCTAACTAGCAAAATTAGATGTAGAAGTAAAAACCATGCATGTGTAAAATATAAATAAATAATTAGATACAATGAGTAAGAAACAACATAGAAATAAACTCAAGAAATGACGACTCCAAACAGCCAGCTAGCGATAATTTTAATTAAAAAAAATTTGAAAGTATTTAAACACGCTTTTAATGCCCTAACAAGCAAAACATAATTTATCAAGGAATTTATAGCTTGCAGACAAAACACGTAACATCAAATTGACAAAGGGCGTGTGGCGCTGATTCTGCATGAAATTAACTTCTGCTTTATACTTCATTAGACACTTATGGATAAAATATATGATAAGCGCTTAAGCGCCCCAGGCTTTTTGTCAATCTTATATTAATTTTTTTTACTGCAAGCTATAAACCCCTTAAAAAATTATTTTTGGCTATTTAGTGCATTAAAAGCTTGTGTTTAAAATATATTTTAAATACTTTTCATTGTCTTCTTTTTAGTGATTTGCCGAAAGTTCACGCACTTCGTGAAGTTTTCAAAATTTCTCTCAAGAGAGACAATCTTGTTGTAAAGAATACATCTAGATTATTTGCAGTTATCGCCCATTTCCGCGATGTTACAATTCAACAAAAAATTATTATTAATTTTAATTTTATTAATTTTTTTTATTTTTACGACTAATTATTGTATTATCATCGGGAATACACAACTATGCCAAGCTTCAGAGCTATTGCTCCTCTGGAAGTGATTGAAAAAAAATCGATTGCAAGATGTGAAGGTGACATACAAGGCAAGTTAAAAGAAAAGCGTGTAAAAAAGATTATTGTCAGGGCTATCATGAATGCTAGCAAAAAATTTAAAAAAAAACTGAGATAATCACAATGTAATAAAAAAATAGCACAATATTCCTTAAATTGTAACTGAAAGATCACATCTCTGGTTAGGTTGGACGGAGTAACGAATCTAGGAAATAATGTAACAAACATAAAGTTGACACTGTTGTAGTGCAAGCAGCGGCAGAGTCCATCACCAGAGAGACAAAGAAAAATTGCAAACCTTACTGGACTGTAGAACTACAACACCTTGAGGATGAAGTACCAAATATCAGAAACACTGGTGCGAGGGCAGAAACAATTGAAAACACTCACAGACACTTTCCAAATACAAAATTAACATATTTAAAAAAATTCTCTACGGGTCATCATCGATTAGTTAGATGAGGTAGCCTGTTTATTTCCCCAGCGGAAACAATTAGATTATGAAAGGAATATTAAACTGAATAAAAGATGTTGACATTTCGTTATTTCAGTAAATTTATCATGTACAATTGTATAAGGGTGAAACGTTTATTACAGGTCATATATTTGATAAATTATTGCTAAAAAATGTGTTCTTTTGTCTATGTACGTAGTCAACAACCGATAAAAGATTTTCCACTTGATGCACATATTAACGTATTGAACACTTATCGGTTCTGCCACTCTCAATAATAATTCGTTGAATATTTATTTTTATCCAGTCGTAGATGTGCACACCAGGGGAAGGAACGTGTTCTCCTATCAGGTGCGTCAACCGGGTGGTGGATGGTTGAATGACCTCTAGATATAGAGGTTAGTTGTGAATACTGAATAATCAGCTGTGAACCAAAACAGGTGGTTGTCACTGAGGGCGAGGTGGGACAGTTGCGAGGGACAGTTGTCTGTATCAAATCACCTCTGAAGCTTTATGATGTGACAACCAGAGAGATGGAGGCGCTTTAACCTCTTCCCTCCACACTGCCTTGTGGGTTTTTTTTTTTTTTAGTCAAAAGCAAGTTGAGACAACCGTACACAAACTGACGATAAGAAACGGGAAACTTCCGTCGTATTATCCCTTGTACAATCATCAATCAAAACAACTTCCTGGTAAAAGACAACGACCTTAAGGGGGAATCACCTCGTCCGGTAGGGAGCATCATGTGCTACAGGTGATACCCGATCGTTATGACGTCACTGTTAGCAAAATTAGAATTAAAGATAACTTAAATATAGGAACTTGGAATGTCAAGACTGTAATGGAGACTGGAAAATTAGATTACATCAAGATGGAAAGAATTAATGTAAATATCATCATCTCAACCCATAACCCGTCATGGGTCGTAGGGGTGCCATGGTGGAAGCATCAGCAGACAGGGTCCTCCACTGCTCTCTATTCTCAGCAATGCGTACAAGTGTGGAGAAACCGTGTCCTGCCCATTCTTTGATGTTATCAGCCCAGGATTTTCTTTGCCTATATGATATACCGGAACAGGTGAAATGTATTCTGACAATTACAAAATAATTTATTCTGGAGGAAATAAACATGAAAGAGGAGTAGGCATAATATTAGATGCAGAAAGGGCAAGAACAGTAAAGCGATTTTGGGCAATAGCACTTCGAGTCCTGTTAATTAAACTGAATGGTAGACCAATTGATATCAGTTTTATACTCCAAAATCAAGCAATCAGAATTATAACGGGAGGCATGAAGTCAACACCTATAAAAGAACTCGAAAAGATTACATGCCTACAGCCAATGACGGATAGAAGAGACTGCAGGGCTCAGCAACAGGCCGAAAAATTCAAAAGACTAACAGACTACCCGAAGTGCCATAGAATAAATGCTCTTAGAAGGCAAAGACTCAAACGTAGCAATTTTGTAGAATCAATCAAACCACAAATGAGAGCAGTTTCCATTGATGAAATATCCACTGTTAAACCCATCTACACTGCACACAAGCTTCCAGTTTGGATACAAAATCGTTTCCCTAAAATGATAGAAAACATTCCTGGAATTGAAAGAAAAAAGAGCAAAATTGCAACAGATGGAAAATCCATAGCGACAAAATAAAAAGAGAAACATTACCCACGCAACACCTGGACCCATGCATACACAGATGGATCAGCAAAAATGCAACAGAAAATGGAGGTGGGGGTGTCTTTCTGACCTTAAGCACTGGTGCAGAAAAAAGGCTGTCAGTGGCGACAGGACGATTCTCCAGCAACTTCAGAGCAGAGGCAGAGGCCTTGAAAACTGCAGCAGAGGTTATATTGACAGAAGAAACGGCAGAGACAAGTTGCTTTCTTTACTGATGCAGAGTCAGTAATTGCAGCGTTGAAAAGCCAAAATAATACAGACCTGGATGATCTCAGAGTAGTGCTCCACAAACTTTGTCAACGATTCAAAAGTGTTGTGATCCAATGGATCCCATCTCATTGTAACATCACCGGCAATGAAGAGGCTGACAGAATGGCAAAAGAAGGTTCATATCTACCTCAGGTTGATGCAAGCATAACTTTTGAGGAGGCAAAGAGTTTTATCAGAATCAGATACAGAAACAAATGGAATGTAGAACATCCAGGGCACACACAGAATGATGCTTACTACCAGCTCCACAGAAGAGAACAAGTGGTAATCTTCAGACTACGCACTGGCCACAACAGATTGTTATACCATCTATTCAACAAGCTCAAGATAGGAACTATCGATCAGTGTAACTGTGGCACTGATAAAATGACTGCTGAACATCTGCTTCAAAGTTGTCCCTTATATGTGGTACAGAGAAAGTGCATATGGCCGACGCCAGCTCCTTTCGTGGAAAAGCTTTACGGGGATTCAAATAGCCTCAAACTGACTACTGCTTTCTTTGAGAACATTCAAGTGGACGTCTGAGAGTGTACGAAGAAGAAGAAGAAGACATACCTGGGTATATTAATAACATTGCGCAGATGATGCATCTCATAAGTGTAGCGTGGAATATTTTTAGTTTGTTAGATTTGATGACGAGAAATATCACATTAAGGAGGTCCACTACTATGAAAACTGGATTTTACGTACAAAATATAGATTTTTTACTTTTGAGCTTATTTTATTAAATAATCATCGAGGAATCGATTGAGCAAGGTTTTATAACATTAAAAAATGCATTTGATGTATCAAAAAGCATATTGTCGGCACCACCCCCATGCTATGATTTTCAAATTTGTGCCGAAAATGCACGATTTCTCACTAAAACTATCAAACAGAGGAGTCTCAAATTTGGCATGCATGTAGTACACATCTATATCTTTAAAAAAAAACACATCTGCATTTTTGATATTTTGGTAATTTTCTTTTATAAATTTTTTAAAAATATTTAAAAAAATATTTTTTCACACAAATATAGTTTTTTTTTTTTTTAAATCATTAAAAATATAATTTAAAACTTATAAAAATAATCATGAGTAGTACACATCTATATCTTTAAAGTAACACATCTGCATTTTTGATATTTTGGTAATTTTCTTTTATAAATTAAAAAAAAATATTAAAAAAAATATTTTTTCATACAAATATAGTTTTTTTTTTTAAATCATTAAAAATAGAATTTTAAACTTATTAAAATAATCATGAGTAAAATTGTTTTAATTTTCAGTCACAACATGTGGGTGCAATTTGATAAAGTTTGGTCAATGGGAAACAAGATTTTTGTTCTTGAAAATTGGTGAAAAACCCAATATAGCGGTTGTTTTTTTTTTTTTTGGTTACCATGGTAGAAGGAAAGAAGAAAAATTAGGCAAGACAAAGGCGACAGGAGAAGCTGCAGGAAGCTGAAGGAGGGGCAGCATATAGTGCTGGACAATTTTAAACACATTCAGCCCCCCAGAATGGAGTATATTGGACAAGACAAGTCACTCGATGACTAAAATGCATTTTTCTCAAAACTAACATTTTATTAACAAAAAATGTTTTTTTTTTTACAAACTATCCAATAGATCAGTCTGAAATTTGGCATGCATATAGGACACATATATACCTTTAAATTGACAGGGGCTTTGTTTGATATTTTGGTAATTTGCTTTGATATATTTTTTTAAATATATTTTTTTCATTGTTTTCCATACAAATATAGTGTATTTTTTAAAAAAGTCATTAAAAATAGAATTTTTATCTTATCAAGAAAAGCCCTAGACAAATTGTTTTAATTGTCAGTCACAACATGTGTATGCAATTTGATAAAGTTTGGTCAATGGTAAACATAAGATTTTTGCTCTTGAAAATTGGTGTAAAACCCAATATGACGGATGTTTTTTTTTTTTCTTTACGGTTACCATGTAGAAGGAAAGAAGAAAAATTAGGCAAGATAAAGGCAAGAGGAGCAGCTGCAGGAAGCTGAAGGAGGTGCAGCATATAGTGCTGGACAATTTAAACACATTCAGCCCCCCAGAATGGAGTATATTGGACAAGACAAGTCATTCGGTGACTAAAATGCATTTTTCTCAAAACTAACATTTTATTAACAAAAAATGTTATTTTTTACAAACTATCTAATAGATCAGTCTGAAATTTGGCATGCATGTAGGACACATATATACCTTTAAAATGACCGGGGCTATTTTTGATATTTTGGTAATTTGCTTTGATATATTTTTTAAATATTTTTTTTTCATTGTTTTTCATACAAATATAGTTCTGATGGGTTATAATTGGTATATATTTTGTTTTCAATGACCTTCATTTCTTATAAGTCATTGGTATTCTATAAAATGAAAGCAGCGTTCTATAAAAGTGAAAGTATTTTATGCAACAACTCTTTGTCAGTGGAAGTACGACAGAGAGTTCATCAGTCCTCACACACGACAGTGGGTCATGGACAATTAGTAAACAAGTAGGAAAAGCATCAAGTTAGAGCCAAGCGATACCCGCCCCTTACTGTCATCTTGAGACGTTGTCAGTTTCCTGTGACCTGTAATAAAATGACCAAAGCAGAAATAGTACCGTCTTTAGGACATGTAACAGAAAGAGCATGCTATAACTAAAAACCCGTCAATTTTGACAGGTTTCTTACAACTTGTTCTAAATATCGAAATAAGTAACTTAGATGTAGTATATGATTTCATTATCTGTGATATGATTTCGGCTACATGATAAGAAGTTGTTTGAGCTTCATCAGATACTTTAACTCTTTGTTCAAAATAGCATACTTGTTTTATTTGTTGGTCAACTAAACTTTTAAAATAATTCAAATCTTTATTAACGCGATGTGCATATTTAGTGGTCAAATGTTTTTTCACTTTGCTAGGAGCCATGGCTTCGTTCGAAAGTTTGTCACTGCAGACAACACATAATGGCTGAGGACAATCTTTCTTTCTAGACGAAGCAAATCTTAGAATTAAATAGCTGTCCATGTACTGTCTACGAACTTCAGATTAAGAAAAGTTATTCGGTGTTAGCTTGACCTCGTCCAAACTGATGTTTTCATTACTATAAATATTAGCCACGCTGTCATTGTTACTATTTTCTTTGGTATGTTTTCTTGTAATAAATCTATCCATTTCAGTTTGGGTACCTACTTTTAATAAAGTTTTAAAACGGCAAATCGAATACACTAAATGTTTTTACACAGTTTTACAAATCAGACATAAGCAAGAAACGACACGTTCATCACTGTTAATTATAAAATGATACAACACAAGTTGTACGCGCATGCGCAGATTCTCTTTCTTTCTCTTTTGTTAAACCCCAAAGCAGCAATACTTAATTAACGGCAAATTATTTTTTCAAATACTTGTGGACAAATTATGTTACGTGTGAACATCGGATTGTCCATAAGAAGACTACGTTGATTGTCTGTTGTTTTAATTTATGGCGTACATGGAACTGGACAGAGATGATATCAAGAACTGAAATGTAGATAATATTTGCTTGTGCCAAGATGGTAGCCAGGGCCACGTGTTAAATGTGCATAAAGGTGACGCATGTGAGCGTAATAACATTTTTACTTACCACGTGCTATACGCCCTATGATGTAAAGCTATTTAGTATTTGAGAGCGCAATGGGCTTATTATAACATTTGCTAGTTTTGTTAAGTCAGCTTACTAATTATTTACTTAGTCGTTCCCCCTCTACAGTGAGGTGTAGAGGTTTGGAAGAGAGAGCGCCAGACTATCCTATCGGCTGCCATCCACCTGGCCTGGTTACATTCTAGTCCTTGGTCCTACAAAGATTGCCTAATGTTGTCCTCCCAGTCTGGATCCCTGGAAGTCTGGATCCCTGGCTCTATGTTTCCCATGCTTGTCGTGGTAGCCGATCTTCTCCCATTCTTTCCGTCTGTTCGCATCGTCCATGTAACAAACAGTGTTCTTAAGAGGGAGTTCATTATGTATGTTTCAGAAGGTCAGGGTATGTGTAAGTGGGTTTCCGTCATCACCCATCCTTAAGGCAGTTACATCAAAACTTGGCTCGTAGTAACCTTCTTCTGTTGTAAGAGTCGCCCAGTAAGGGGAGGTATCTTCTTTGTAAGGCGTGCCTGGAGCCGAATCGCTTGAATTATTATTGGTCTGTTGTCTGCTGGGTTGACTGATGCTTGTCTCCGGAATGGATTGGGGAGATAACTGTGTTGTTCTCCTGATTTTTGCCTGTGTACTTTTCTTTTTATTATGTTTTCTCTTGTTGATAAATACTGTAAAATTGTCCTTGTTAGCGTTTTCAGAATCTGATTCCGAAGACATAATGCTGTTTATATTTTCTGAAGAGTTGCTGACAACTGGCAGGATGGGTGTTTGGTTTTTTGTGTCGGTGGTACTGGTGGTAAAGAGTGTAACGCCTCTGTAGTTTGTCCCTTGACAGAGGTTGTGCTGAGAGTTGCTACTTGGGTGTTGTTGCTGTGTTGTTGTTGTTTTTTTTGGGGGGGGGGGGGGTGGGGGATTTGATTACCCCAATGATTGTCCAGTCCGCATGTTGCGCATGGTGTGCGTCGACCTAAGATAGTGACGAAGATTTTCGGTTTTTTCTTCTCCTGTCCTTGTGACTACAATTTCATGTTTAAATAGTGGGGAATGTCTCTAGTTGGATTACATAGAAAAGCCCACTTATCTGAGGCGTGTTGGAGCTGAAAGGCGGTAGCCTCTTTATCGCCCGTGATAGAGGCGACGATTGAAAGAACTGCTTCTTTTTTAATCGTTGGGGGTAGCCAGTGTAACACACCCTGTCCACATCTGCGACTGGAACAAAAGCAGAAAAAAATGTGGAATTGTCATTGAAAGTGGCAGAGGATATAAGTGTTCACTTCTTTAACTTGCGCATCGAACTCCATGTTATTTAAAATATTTTTATTCTAAACATGCTAAACACACGTTTTTTAATAACTTAACAAATGTACTGATAAAAATAAGGGATTCTTTTGTACCTTACATAAATTTGTAAAATAAATTGATAAAAAATAGATAAAAAGTGAAAATCTGTAATTTAGTTTGATATGTTATTAATAGTTAAATTGTTTCCCTTTGAGTGTAAATTGGATGCCTTTCCCTAACTTCTTTATCTGTGCTGTTTAAAGTATCACATGGTTAAGTTCTTTTTTTTTCACTTATTTCCGAGATTGGACATGACGTCAAAACCTGACAAGAGGTGTGATCTCTCGGTTATAAGTCGGGGTATGTTGTGTACATTGTTATAACATTTTGACCGCTGGTCAGTTATCTCTGTCCTTTTCTTTTTAAATTTAGCGGGGGAGGGGGGGGTGGCAGTTTTATAAGCCATGAAAAGGTTTGTCTTTGTGAAGGACTGCTAGCTGGATGTTTGGCCGTCACGTCGTAAGTTTATTCAATTGTTGCAGCCTGTTCAATCCATATACTTATTTATTTATATTTTCTAAGTGTAATGATTTTACCTCTATATTTATTATTGCTAGTGTACCGACATGTCGTTAAAAGTACTACTAGCTGAAATGAAGATCCATGTGTGTTTTTTGTTTCCTCTTGTGTCTACCCATAGTGTGGTCTTCCTTAACTCCGGCTGATTTATGACTTTATCAATGATGATTTGACGTATGGTGTCTAAAATTGCAATAAGTAATTATGTCTTTGTATTTTGTATTGTTTCACTGTGTTGTTTTGTTTGATATGTCAGTGATAAACTATCTCTTTTATTCTATGGTTTTCGTTCGTTGTTGGTGGACTGCTTTATTTTTCTATCCGTAGTTATAAAACTGTAATCTCTGTAGTCAGTTGTTGGAGTTGGGGTTTGATGTGTAGTTTCTGCTTATGCTACAGCGTATTTGTTGTCAATTTATTTATTGTCTTAGTTAAAGATTTCAACAATAATTCTCATACGACTATGACACATATCAATAATTTCACAAAACATATCTGATAGCGTTGCAATTCTCCTCCAGTCAGACCATCAGTAGTTTTGCATTACTAATCTATCCCAGTTAGATCGTATGTAGCTCTGTTAACCTTACAGATCTGTCCCAGTTATCTCAAACCCCATCTGTAATTCGGTCAACACTTCAAATCTGTCCCAGGTTGATCCTCTGTAGTTCTGTAAACATTAGAAAATTTGTCCCAGTTATCTGATCCCAACTGTACTTCTGTCAATGTGACGTATAATGGAAATATAGCCTACAGTATCAGACAGCCCTGAAATCCCGTTAACGGTCTATGATTCGCTAGCAAAGCCAAGCATTTTTCTGCCTGCATTACTCACCTGTAATCCCCGCCCCTTTTCCTTGAGACGTAAACAAACATAAATTTTACCAACTTCCGCGACCTGCCAGTCATAACAGGGAGCGAAATCTGGTTTGTTTACCTGAGTTTCTCACGCAAGCTGATCTGTCAATCATCAGATATAAGACAGATGCACGTGGAAAAACACCGAACCTCTTTGAAGTGAGACGATATGCAAAATATTTTCCCGAGGGACCATGTGATGTTCGTACATACAGGGGGAGACAAATCCTTGATCTCATGAAAACGGGGAAAATCTCGGAAGGAAACCCGTTACACGGTAAGCCTCTGTTGTTGATTAGCAACGGCCGACAAAGCGACGGTAAAACATTTTATCTGGGGAAACGTATTTTCCTGATTTTCGGCTATGCACTATAGTGTGAAAAGTAACGGCATCTACAGATCAGAGAGACAATAATGTATATAAAGCAGTTTATCTCAAATCAGTTATCAATAGTCGCTCAGAATTTTTCTGAAAAAGCAATGGGCGTGTAACTGGATCCTTTTTAGCCCGTTCAAGACCCCAGGTGGTGTAAATCGTTTTATAAGTATTTGCTCTATAGATGTAGATACATGTCTAGATGTATATATATATATATATATATATATATATATATATATATATATATATATATATATATATATATATATATATATATATATATATATATATATATATATATATATATATATATATATATTTATTTATTTATTTATTTATTTATTGAAGAGCCTTGCCTTGCTCATACGTTTTCTTTCATAACGATAATAACTGAATCAACTACGATTGTTTTGTTTTAAAATAACATGTAACATATTTAAGAAATCAATTAGTCTTGACAGGTTAAGATAGCGATGGAATGATGGTGTATTTTAAATGTAAATAAAATTGTCTTCACTGCGACTTGGGTAGAGGATTTCATAAAACAATTGTCCTCTTGCTGTTTCCTTAATAATCTTAGCTGGTCTAAGTGAGTCCTGCAGCCGTTATTTCATCAATTCTTCTGTGATGCGGGCTCTTCTCCACACAACTCATCCAATGTAGGCGGTAATTTTTAATTCCCTGCTGCTAACTCACATCTAGTGGCGTTGGAACTTTAGACTTTCAGCTTCGCACCATGTACAGTCTGATAGCTTCGTTCCACGAACTTTAGGCAAAAGAAAAAGAAAAAATGCCTAAGCAAAGTACATTTGTGGGTTTCAAATTAACAGACACATTGTCTCGCTGTCCAGCCACCAATGTTATCCTCTCCGAATATTTATTCTACCAGAGTATACACAGTATAACTCTTTGATTATGTCCTCAATATGATTAGAAATTACCGTTCTTCTTCTGGTTATTGAACTGGGATAATATGTGCTTGGACAGCGTGACTGCAATGATTTGCCTGAATGACAATTAACAAGGTACATATATGTCATAAAATGATATTATACACTTTAGGCGCATGTGACGTAATCATTATTCATCACTCTGGGGGTTGCTGCTGTTATTGCTTTTTTGAGTGAATTATCAACAAACAGACACCATCGCTTGCTGTAGTGGTTTATGAATATACTAATTGTCACACGAGGGAAGAATAGTTTTAAAAGAAAGATATCCTGGACACAACGTTGTATCATGTGATACTAGGATAGTGCCACATAAGAGACTGGTCTTATAAGCAATACCCCCTTCTCTGAAAAGAGTAAGGGTCTATGGACATCAAAGGTAAGATCAAGCTGTATTATCCTATGTTCCTGAATGCTCCTCTCAGGATACTCCTCTGTTTATAGTGTTAGGCTCTGCTAGGGGTATTAAACTAAACTTTAGCCAACATGAAGTGTAACTTAAATTAAATAATCCAAGTAAGTCTGTTGGTAAAAGTTACAATTTATTTTGTACAAGTTTTCTTTTCTTTGTGAAATTTTTTCACTGAACTCAAAATTGATTAGGAAATAAAATTAATAAAATCACTGGTCAAATATTCACAACTAACTACAGTCTGTAAATTTTTAAGGACAGTTTTCCTTTCCTGGCTGAACTTAATCTTGTTGTAGACTGTCTTTATTTTAGGATCAATAAGAATTCTTCACAGTTAATATAAAGTCAATGACTGATTTGTGAATTTGCCTATCTGGATGCACTGACTTTTCATCACTCTGTCTTAGGCGATTTATTATGGTACAACTGGTTATACTCTGGACAGTAATTTTGTATGGCTACTAATCTTCACTTCTTGTCTTAGAGTCTTTCACAATACTGCTCTGGAGAGAAACGGTCAGGTCTGATTCTTCCAGACATTAGGTACTAGGTTGCTGTCCCTCTAGACCAGCGGTTCCATAGGTCAACATTTCTTTTCCTCTTCCGCTCGTTTTTAATGGGAATAATTTGTTTTATATCCATGTAATACTATTATATAATGTAATGTATGTGAGAATGTACCCGCATACCACTGTACTTTAGAGATGTGAATGTTTCCGTTTGCTTAAATGGGTGATGTACATGCAGATATAATTTTTTTTTTTTTTTAAACTGCTGAAAGACTTTTTCTGTTACAGAAGTGCGCAAGAAAGTGTTATTATTATTATTTCAATTTCCGCCAAGAATGTATGGATGTAAGCGAGAATGTGTTTTTGTAATTCTTGTATTGAGGATTGATGACACATTCAAAAATACTACAGATTAGACGTTTTGACCGCATAAGTGAGTGTCGGTATACATAACTTATTTATTTATTGTTTTGTTTATATTATTTTATTTTTTATTATTATTATTTTTCTTCAGTCACTATCTTGTTTATTTAAAAAAACAAAAAAAAACAAACCTAGGCTACACATTTTTTATTATGATTGTATACTGTAAATGAATGCTGTTATGTTAACTTTATAATGTTGCATGCCTTTAAATTAATGCTTAAAGTAATACGTGGGAATAAAAGGATATAGTATGCAAGATTAATGAGAGTGAAAGGGCAGAATGTTAGACGGGCCTGCGCGCCCAATTCTTAACCCTTCGAAAATAAAGTTCGTTCGTTCGTTCGTTCGTTCCCAACCTTTTTTCACTTGCGTACCCCTTGGCAGCCCAATGTCTATAAATTGTACCCCCAATATTAGCAAAATATTTGAAATTAATATAGTTGCTGGTATTCAAATTTTATAGATTATAACCAGAAAAAAGGGGCCACCCACGGGATTAAAAAACAATATAATAAAAAGGTGAACAAACAGTGCATATATTTTTACATTAAAAAAATCAGAAGTTACAATAAAAATTAACACTTTTAATTTATTAATAATAATAATAAAAACGTTATTGTTAAAATGAAATCACTTTTTATAACTCACATGTCACGTGACCATGACAAATGTTCAGTGCGATCCTTGAGCTTGTTTTGAGGCACATAGTTTTTTTTTTAATCAGGTTCAAGTGATGTAAGATACAGTCTCAATTCTGGACCTACATTCAGTTTACTACGGTATTTATTTTTTATAAAGGTATAAGAAGAGAAAGCCCTCTTCACCAGCTCAGTATTTGTAAATGGCAACAGAAACTTAAGCGCCTTGTCGGTCAGCTGTTCATATTCTCTGCTGATTTCTCCCCTAAATTTAATAAGGAATTTTCCTTTGAACTCAGCTCTTAAAGTAGTATCAGTCGAAAGTTCAATCAACTTCTCTTTTTCGTTGATTGATAATGTTACTGCTTGGAAATATTCTTCTTTAAAGGGATTTACAATCCAGTAGTTCTCTTTTCCAGGTTTCGGAAAGTACTTCTCGAAAGATGATTTTAGCCCTTTCAAGTGTTCAATTATTTTCTCGCTCATTTCCTGGGAGAGGTGCAGCTCGTTCTCAGATAGGAAATTGTGCAGAGTTTCAAATACCTCAGGCTGGCTTTTTTTCAATACACGACCTCCAAAAAATCTAATTTTTTAATCATAGATTCAATTTTGTCTGAAACATTGAAGATCGTTACCGAGCTATTCTGAAGTGCCAAATTTAGTTTGTTTATTTGTCGGAAAATATCCGATAAGTATGCAAGACTCTGAAGCCAATCACAGTCGTGTAACTTTGAAGTAAGTTGGAAAGGATGGTCTTCAAAAAAAAGTTGGACTTCATGTCTAAGTTCGAACAGCCGGGTAAGGACTTTACCACGAGAGAGCCACCTTACTTGTGTATGAAGGAGCAGGGTAGAATGAAGACTATTCATCTCTTCACACAGTGCTTTGAAAAGCCTCGAGTTTGTGAACTTTGACTTTATAAAATTAACCACTTTTACAGCTTCATCAATAACGACTTTTAATTCACCAGGGAGGCGGTTAGATGCAAGGCTTTGCCTGTGGATGCAGCAGTGGCTCCAGGTTATATTGGGGGCTACCTTCGTGACACGAGCGCGAAGATCGGAGTAGCAACCTGACATAGACTTGGCTCCGTCAGTGCATAGTCCACAACAATTAGACCAACTAATGTCCTTTTCTTTGAAATAAGAATCAATAGCATGAAATATATCCTCACCTCTTGTAAGCCCTGACAGAGGATGACAAAGCAAAAGGTTGTCTTCAACTTCATTGGTTTTCAAATACCTCACAATAACAAGCAAAATAGCGAAATTAGCAATATCTGTGCTTTCGTCAACTTGAAAGCAAAGAATTTACTATTTTTAATTCTACTTATTATTGTCACTTCAACGTCGTCAGACATATCCTGCATTCTTCGAAAAATTGTTTTGTTTGAAAGAGGGATAGCGTTCATTTTGCGAACATGTTCCTCTCCGAGCATGCACAGAACGGCATCTTTTATACAAGGAGAAATTAAATTCTCAGCTATAGTATGATTTTTACCACGTTTAGCAATACGATAACTAATACGGTAGGATGCTTCAACCGCATTTTCGTTATCTTTGTTAGCTGACGACAAGTACGATGTCACATTCTGTTGTTTCGATAGGCGCTGAAAAAAATTGCGTTCCTTGTTTTCATAATTGGGGTGTTTTGTTTGTAAATGCCGCAAGAGTAACGAAGGTTTCATGCTACCATTGGATAATACTTCCCAACACACTACACAGTGGGGCTTAGCATAGTCCTCATCTCCTATAAACGAAAACCCATACTTCATGTATTCGTCACTGTATTTTCTCTTTTTAGCTCTATGTAAAACTGAAGATCGTGTCTTTTCACTATCCTGCACCAAAGTCTTAGGTGTGTCCTGGGAAGTACTTGACGATTGATCACATTCCACATTATGTTTCAGCTTTTTTACTGTGCCGGTTTTGAACCACTGATGCATATCTGATAATACACGAATTGAACAATTAATCACTTTAAGTTAAGTTAAAACAATGCCAAAACTACTGCATAAAGAAACACTGTCTCACTGTCTCACGTTTGTAAAATTTGGTCAAGAATCAACACTATTACTTCCGGGACATTAGACGTTCATAGATAGTGTGGAAGATCAAACAAGTCATATTTTTGATGAAATATTCAACGGCACAACTATAATCCCATAGTCATCATAATGAAGACTATTGTGTAAAAATATTGAATTGTGGTCACACGAAACGACATAAATTTTAACACACGCCAGTCCAAGCAGACAGCACGCCAGTGGCGCGCAAGAAAAACGGCGGAGATTGTATCACACAGTTCATGTTGTATAGTATAGCGTTGAATTAATTTCACAACTTTTGACTTGTCTTTTACACTGTTGACATATGTATCTTTTTTCCGCCATTACTCAATTTTTTTTCGCGTACCCCTGAACGTCTTGTCGCGTACCCCCAGGGGTACGCGTACCACAGGTTGGGAACCGCTGCTCTAGACTAAAAGGGCGCTTGCACCACTAGCTCCTTCAGTTGTGTCTGGCTCTTTAAAGGTACACGTTTGTTGCATGATGTAACCTGAAATACAATTGGTTAATCACTGTACTGTCTTTCTCTTCCTCTCTATCAAAGATGTAGAGGATGAGAGACAATGTCAAACAGTCTGCAGGTAGACGCAAAGGGCATAATAAATCATTAATAACACAATCTAGTTACCTGTGAATATAATCTTTCTCCAAATCCTTGGTTACAGCTATCTGTCCATGATTCGCCTACATACAGTTATTAGGCCTTGTGGAAAACACTTTGTAATATCTTAATCAATACAGTAATTCCAGTACTTTCATTCTCTCCTTTGCTCCTTGTGTGTGTTCCATTCCTTCAAGAAATAATTCTTTAAATGCTTTTTAAAAACTATGAACACACTTTCCGCTTCCATTCTCAATTTATCTGAATATACACAGGCTCGGATCGCCTCCAATATTTATACAGTGGTTTATAACACAGTTACACACTTCCCAACGCATACGTTGATTAATTAATTAGAAATATATAAATTTATACATTCTTTCTTACCCTCAAGTACATACAGTCGAGCTGTTAATGGTCATTCAGTCTGCACTCAGATGCAGAAGGCAACGGGAGTCTACCTGACAGAACTGGTGCTCTCGCTGTAGTTTGAAATTTTGTGACCTCCTTTCGAAAGAGGGCAAATCTTTATATAGGTCAAGGCCGAATGCCTCTGAGAACAATAAGACTGAAGTGTGTTTGCGTTCTCAAATGCAGGCATAATTTTGTCGAGTTGTGCATTAGTGGAAAATTAGGAAACTTTATATCTCTTTTATTCCTGGACCGATTTCCTTAATCTTAGGCGTAAAGTACGCCCTAGATTCTTCTTTATCATTCCAGATAATTGTCTTTTCCTTTCCTACGTCAGTCGTTTCGTATGCGCAGCCTAAACAGCAAAATTTTCGACTTGCCTGATGTCTCGATGCATTCCACTCAAATTTTCACTGTTAGTATAACACTTTTCGTGGAAGTCTTTGCACATTCTTATAAAGGAACAGTCCTTCTATAAAATTACTGACATTTTCCATGTGGTACTTTGCTCATAATTCTGTAGTTTCTGTTCAAATTCAACTAGGTTACACAGATTTGAAATCCGGTCATGTTTAGATGCCTAATACTATTGTAATTAACGCGAATAAGGATGACGGGAAATTTTAGTTTTTCTCTTATGACGGGTGATATGATTCCTTAGGTCTCCAGTCTTTGTATTTAAAAATGCGGGTTTACTTTTAAGTGTCAAAGTTGTCCAAATACGCTGTCTTGGTCTTTTTAGTTTCCAGTCTTTGTATTTACAAATGCTGGTTTCAAAGTTGCCCACATACTTCGATCCGACACTGATAATTTTAATTTTGGAAACCTTTGTCCGATCGTTCTCTCTGGCTCTGGTGAATAGCTATTTTGACGTGGCGATACAGTCTGATTTGTAACTCCGATTTCGCTAGATTATATTTCCATTTCTCAGTTCAAATCTCACAATGTACTTTGAACAAATTTGCCAATGAAAGTCAAAGTCTATTCCAGCTCTCACATTAAGCTAATGGTAAACTCTTTAGAACTAAAAGGGTCTGGGTGTTAAAATCATAATATCCCCCGCGTGTTTTGAAATATCAAATTTTAAAATTCCAACTCGTGATCTCTTTCTAAAAAGGCAGTAACACTTCCGATTGCATCTTTATGCAAAATCACAAACAAATCTGTGAACTTATTTCCTGTCTAGATGCTTTCCCACGATACTGTCTCCAAAGACAGATTATCGGTTATATTGATACAAAGATGGGCCAGCGGAAAAGATTACGTCTTATCACATGTGTTTGCGTAAATCCCTCAGAAGTATTTCTCAGACAGACAATATGGCTTTCTTTTCATCGATCGTGCGCTACCACCTTGTGTCAATAAAGATCAACTTTATCAAAGGTGGCTAGACGACTTAGGTGATAAATTATTCCTGACATGCATAATTAGCTTCCGACGATTCACATGGCGAAACGTACAGAAGTCTAGGAGCGGCTAGAGCAGAATGTAGGTGCAAACAATATGTCACAGCATGGGACGATCGGTGAGGAAAATAAAGAAAAAAGTGATACTGCCGGAGAGGATAAAAGTTATAAAAGTAACCAACTGATTCGTCACAATCTTAACGGAACTACAGATGAGCTGAGCTAACTGAGACAGATATGTAATGTTGAAAGAACTACAGTTGAGCTGAGCTAACTGGGACAGATTTATATTGTTGACAGAACTACAAATGGGATGAGATAACTGCGACAGATTTGTGATGTTGATAGAACTACAGAGGAATGCATGGGAATAATTTGTAACGTTGACAGAACTACAGATGATCTGAGCTAATTTGGACATAATTATATTGTTGACTGTCGTAAATTTAGAGAGGGTTGAAAGATATTTATGGTTCCACCTGAGTAGAGAGGATGGTGCTAGTACGTGAGAAGTAAAGGTGTGAGAATAGATTTTACGAGTGAATAGTTTAAGGAGAAGATTTGTCTCTGGAATGAGTAGTTTCTCTAATACTGCCTATCTATACGACTATCTTTTAGTATAAAACAATCTTGCACCTCCCTATATCTATAAATATAAGTTTTACTACACACACACACACACACAAAATTATGTGACAACAAGACACACAAACTTTAAAAACTATTGTAAATTAGGTATGGGTCTGACCAACACACAAAGTTACGTTTTGTTGTTGTTTATTATCATTACACTTTACAACATAAATATCTAAGAAAGAACAAATACAATCAGAATTCATTCATAGAAAAATAACAGAATACATTTGCACTACCCCTTTATTGAGAAGAAAAGAACCCAATAAATTAATAACCAGAAAGGTTAAAGGTTAGCCCTATGTTACAGCATAGAATGTAAAGAAAAGAACATAGTTCCTACTAAAGCTTTCCAGTAAAATAAACAAGATTTAAGCAAAACCAAAGTTAATACAGTTTATATAACTAAGAAGATATTCACTATCTCTTTCTGACATACAGTGGCCACTCAAATACGCTTACCTATTCTTGGACATACAAGTATCCTGAATAACTTCCAGTGTTTTTATCTTCCAAACTTGGCCCCAGTCCTTTCGCTATAACAAATAGGATTTTATGAGGGAGACGCCAAATTTGGTGGTTGATTCCTGGATTCACAAATGTCACCTCGAATAGTTAGTGTAGAAAACAACTCGCGATCTGTGTTCACAGTAAACAGTAGAAAGTATTTCCCTTAATTTGAAACATCTGGTTGCTAGAAATGTTATTTTTGTTCCGCCACAGTGGGCTGATAAAATTGAACAAATATCTGGGTATTTATAAGTAAAGTTAAATTTACTATTTAAAATGTTAATTTGTCTCTTTGGCCAGTTCTGTTCACAACTGAGTTTGGGGACACATAAACCATGACGAAGACAACATTAATCAATCAGTAGATGAAGAAGAAGTACCAAAATGTACCAAAATAGACCGATGGTTGCAGTTTGATCAGGTCTGCTTAAGAATGGAGAAACATTATGAAAAAAAAAATGCTACTGTACTATTATATCTCTACACACACACACACACACACACACACACACACACACACACACACACACACACACACACACACACACACACACACACACACATATATATATACGGATGAGGACGAGACGATCTCTTATCCTCTCCGTCAGTCCTGATTAAAGTTAAAAGGCACACGGTGTCTCTAGCCTATCCTATCGCGCGTCGATTAGCGGGTACAGGTTCGGTTGAGGCATGCAGCCTTTACGCTCCTGCTCCGGTCAACGATCAGCGCACAATGTCAATTGTTATTTAATTATCCCTATGCGCACTTAACTAATATCGCCTGTCATTAATAGCTATTAGATAGTCGGCGTCTGTTTGTTTAGTCGCATGATCTTAAACACTAGTCACTTTTATAATTGCACAAAATGAAATATAACGGGAATTCTATCTTCCACTGTCAGTCACGCCTAGAATTTTATTCAGTCAGCTAAACCGCATCTTCTTGTGTAAGAAAGGGTGATGGAAATTACATTAAACTGAACGACTGGCAAGGAAATAGCTAAGCGTTATTTTATTTCACTAGTTGTAACGCTAGGAAATCACAGTGAATTATAATGGTACAACTTAACATATTTTAACACTTAAGCACAAATTTCTATTACCAGAAAATTCGAATGAAATCCCCACGTAGGCTATTAACACTCCTTCCACAAAATGATTTTAGACTACGTGTTTAGACTCCAAAAACTTCTGAGCGACAACTGATAACTGATTTGAGAAGACGCAGTTTATATACATTATGTCTCTCTGATCTGTAGATGCAGTTACTTTTCACACTATAGTGCATAGCAGAAAATCAGGAAACTACGTTTCCGCAGATAAAGCGTTTTACAATCGCTCTGTCCGCCGTTGCTAATCGACAACTGAGGCTTACCGTGTAACGAGTTTCCTTCCGAGATTTTCCCCGTTTTCTTGAGATCAAGGATTTGTCTCCCCCTGTATGTACGAACTTCACATGGTCCCTTGAGAAATATTTTGCCGATCGTCTCACTTCAAAGAGGTTCGGTAATTTTCCACGTGCATCTGTGTTATATCTGATGATTGACAGATCAGCTCGCGTGAGAAACTCAGGTAAACAAACCAGATTTTGCTCCTTGTTATGACTGGCAGGTCGCGGAAGTTGGTAAAATTTATGTTTCTTTACGTCTCAAGGAAAAGATGCGTGGAATAAAGGTGAGCAATTCAGGCAGAAAAATGCTTGGCTTTGCTAGCGAATCATAGACAGTTAACGGGATTTCAGGGCTGTCTGATACTGTAGGCTATATTTCCATTATACGTCACATTGACAGAAGTACAGATGGGATCAGATAACTGTGACAAATTTTCTAATGTTTACTGAACTACAGATGCTCACCCTGGGACAGATTTGAAGTGTTGACATAACTACAGATGGGCTGAGATAACTGGGACAGATCTGTAATGTTGACAGAGCTACATACGATCTAACGGGGATAGATTAGTAATACAGAACTACTGATGGTCTGACTGGTGGAGAATTGCAACGCTTTCATATATGTTTTGTGAAATTATTAATATGTGTCATAGTGGTACGAGCAGGATCGTTGAAACCATTACCTACAACAATAAATAGTTTGACAACAAATACGCTGTAGCATAAGCAGAAACTACTCATCAAATCCCAACTCCAACAACTGACTACAGAGATGACAGTTATATAACTACGGATAGAAAAATAAAGCAGTCCACCAACAACGAACCAAAACCACAGAATAAGAGAGATAGTTTATCACTGACATATTAAACAAAACAACACAGCGAAACAATACAAAATACAAAGTCGGAATTACTTATTGTAATTTTAGACACCATACGTCAAAGCATCATTGATAAAGTCATAAATAAGCTGGAGTTAAGGAAGACTAGACTATTGGTAAACACAAGAGGAAACAAAAAACACACATGGATCTTCATTTCAGCTAGTAGTACTTTTAACGACATGTCGGCACACTAGCAATAATAGATATAGAGGTAAAATCATTACACTTAGACAAAATAAATAAATAAGTATATGGATTGAACAGGCTGCAACAATTGAATAAAATTAGGACGTGACGGCCAAACATCCAGCTAGCAGTCTTTTACAAAGATAAACCTGTTCATGGCTAATAAAAGTGCCCCCCCCCCCCCCACCCTAAATTTAAAAAGAAAAGGACAGAGATAAATGACCAGCGGTAAAAAAATTATAACAATGTACACAATATACCCGACTTATAACCGAGAGATCACACCTCTTGTCAGGATTTGACGTCATGTCCAATCTCGGAAATAAGTGAAAAAAAAAAAAAAGAACTTAACCATGTGATACTTTAAACAGCACAGATAAAGAGGTTAGGGGAAGGCATCCTATTTACACTCAAAGGGAAACAATTTAACTATTAATAACATATCAAACTAAATTACAGAGTTTCATTTTTTATTTATTTCTTATCAAATTAGTATACAAATTTATGTAAGGCACAAAAGAATCTCTTATTTTTATCAGCACGTTTGTCAAGTTGTTAAAAAACGTGTGTTTACCATGTTTAGTTCAAAAATATTTTAAATAATATGGAGTTTGATGCGCAAGTTAAAGAAGATAACACTTATCCTATGCAACTTTCAATGATAATATTAGTACATCTTTTCCTTTTGTTCCAGTCGCAGATGTGAACAGGGTGTGTTACACTGGCTACCCCCAACGATTAAAATAGAAGCAGTTCTTTCAATCGTCGCCTCTATCACGGGCGATAAAGAGGCTGACGCCTTTCAGCTCCAACACGGCTCAGATAAGTGGGCTTTTCTGTGTAATCCAACAAGAGACATTCCCCACTATTTAAACATGAAATTGCAGTCACAAGGACAGGAGAATAAAAAATCGAAAATCTTCGTCACTATCCCAGGTCGACGCACACCATGCGCAACATGCGGACTGGACAATCATTTGGTTAATCAATCCCCCCCCCCCCCCCCCCCCCCCCCTCCCCCCCCAAAAAAATAAAAAATAAAAACCCAAGCAGCAACTCTCAGCACAACCTCTGTCAATGGACAAACTACAGAGCCGTTACACTCTTTACCACCAGTACCACCGACACAAACAAACCAAACACCCATCCCGCCAGTTGTCAGCAACTCTTCAGAAAATATAAACAGCATTATGTCGTCGGAATCAGATTCTGAAAACGCTAACAAGGACAATTTTACAGTATTTATCAACAAGAGAAAACAAAATAAAAAGACAAGTACACAGGCAAAAATCAGGAGAACAACACAGTTATCTCCCCAATCTATTCCGGAGACAAGCATCAGTCAACCCAGCAGACAACAGACCAATAATAATTCAAGCGATTCGGCTCCAGGCACGCCTTACTAAGGAGATACCTCCTCTTCCTGGGCGACTCTTACAACAGAAGAAGGTTACTACGAGCCATGTTTTGATGTAACTGCCTTAAGGATGGATGATGACGGAAACCCACTTACACATACCGTGACCTTCTGAAACATAAAAAATGAACTCCCTCTTAAGAACACTGTTTGTTACATGGACGATGCGAACAGACGGAAAGGGGACTTGCGAATATTTTAAAACATTACTACTGATTTATCTTTATACATGCTCAATTCCCTTTGGGTCGCACTCACTTTGTGTAGATACATTTATGAGTAGTCGAGTAGATACATATATTTACATCGGTGTATACTTAGGTGTCTGAATAGAATTCACGAGGGTAATGTTTTGTTTTCCTGCCCTTATCCTTTCGAACCTTTGTATTATACGATGTTGCAAGAAAATAAGGTTTAAATGAACACAACACAATTACTTCTTCCTACCGCCCATTACAATGACAAACAGTTTAAACGTTATGACGCTCAATGTGAGAGGTCTTACAAATATGACAGATAAAATTGTAGCATTTACAAACATATAAACCAGATTTTATGTTTCTACAAGAATCCCTGGTTAATGACGAATCACGTGCGAACCACATCACAACACTACTAGGTTTACGAAACGCACATTTTAGCCTAGAAACATCACACACGTGAGTAGCTATCTTGCAGACTTCAGATCAATGGGAAATAACACATAAAAATAAAGATAGAGATGGCAGGTTTGCAATAATACAAATAAACGATCACACCTTTCTATCGTCAACGGAAAAAAATATTTAAACTTAACGATGGATGGGTTTGAAAAAAAAATCGAAAAAAGGTGATTCGTCTTACGAGGAGATACACACACCTTAATAAACGTGTATGCTCCAGCAGTGAGAGCACAACAGTTACACTTCTACCAAACACTGTCTGACACGGTAACTCGACGATATAAAGGAAACCGAGTCATAATAGGAGAAGACTTTAACTTAGTATTACATGAATTAGATAGAATACGAGGGAAACTACTCTCAGAAAGAAACCAAAATGAGGACAGAACATAGGCAAATAGACATATTGCAAGACACCTTAGAGGAACTCGACTTATCAGACGCATACAGGAAAAATTACCCAAAATGTACAGAGACAACATGCACCGACAGAACACGCCCCTTTGGAAGTTCTACGAGATTGGACAGATTTTATATACATAGTAGTTACACCATTATTAAAGTAAGAAACATAAATCATACTACTAATTTCTCTGACCATAAAGCAGTCCTTCTATCGGTCAACGGAAAAAAATATTTAAACTTAACGAAAAGATCTCCCCACTGAAAGTTCAACAATTCTCTATTACAAAACGAATTTTATATTACTACTATGGCAAAACCCATTCAAGATTACACCAGTATTACACCAACAGAAAACATAACACAATACTGGGATTTGCTAAAAAGAACTATTAGAGAAGTAACACAGTCTATTACATCTCACATACAAAAAAATAATAGAAAACAAAAGCAGATGTTAGAAAAAGCACTTTTCCTAGTCGAACAATTAGACAGGAATGCCTCGCAAATTCTTTCACTACAAGAAGAAATACCAAAGTATGACCAATGCACATTTAACGGGGCTCACGTAAGAACCAGACCATACGCCCTATTTCAAGAGACACCGAGTAAACAATTTCAAACAATAGAACAAAACATACAAAAGAGTAGAGAAATACACAAAATTGCCGATAAAGCGGACAAAGAATTAACAACCGCCTCGGATATAATGAAAGCCTTGCACGAGTTTTACTCTCAATTATACACGCAAGACTCTACACAGTCTCCAACAGGAGGATTTTCCCCAGCCTGTAGCTCACGGCTAAATGACTATGAGAAAAATATTTCGGATGAACCTCTCACAGTAAATAACCTACAGTCTGCATTAAACACACTACAAAAACAAAAAAAAAACACCTGGCCCAGACGGTCTATCAGTGGAATTTTACTCTAAATGGTTTCACCTACTCGGGCCACTCCTTTTAAAAACACTTTAGGAGGCTTTTAACAAAGAAGAACTCCCCACTAGTTTAAATCAGTCCTACATGACCGTAATACACAAAGTAAACACAGACAAGAAATACATGCAAAATTACAGACCAATTCTCTCCTTAATACAGATTATAAAATACTTACCAAAGCCCTAACATTAAAATTACAACCTTTTATGCACAAACTCATACACCAGGATCAACAATGTGGAGTCAAAAATAGAAACATAAACAAACATACACATTTCATTCGGGATATCATTCAATAAACGCATGACAAAAGCACACCTGCAGCAATAATGTCCATAGATCAGGAAAAAGCTTTCGGCAGGGTTTCACATTCCTTTTTACACAAAATTCTACAATAAAATAATTTCGGCCAATATTTCAGAACCTGGATAAAAATCATATACAAAACAGCGGAAAGCAAATTGCTGATAAATCACATTATAACTGAAATTATCCCTCTCACTCGATCAGTCAGACAAGGTTGTCCAATGTCTCCTTTACTATATGTACTAGTTTTAGAACCCTTATTAGAAAGTATCCTGAAAAATACAAGTATTCAAGGCGTCTTTGTACCGGGTGTTGGTGAAAAGAAATTAATAGCATACGCAGATGACACAGTCTTTTTCCCCCCAAACATTTCATCAATAAAAAATATCCTAGATACCTTAGATAAATTTAGCAGAACTAGTGGTTCAAAAATCAACATTAAAAAATCACAAATAATATGCATAGAACAATGGACAAATAAAACAGACTTCCCTTTACAGCTAGCGCAAACTAATAACATGAAAATATAAGGAGTATATTTTGTGTCTATTCCATATAAAACAAACAAAGAAATGTGGGGAAATATAATCTTAAAAACTGAAAATAAATTAGAACACTACACATATAAAAATGCTACAATATTCGGTAGAGGCATTATTGTAAACATATATGGTATCCCTAAGTTACTATACATATGTAATATTTTTAACCCTCCAAACAAAACGCTAACAAGAATAAATTCTCTAATTAGACATTTCATCTTCCGTCACACATTACGTAACATAAAACACAAAACATTAATACTGGATAAAGCAAGAGGAGGTATATACCTACAGGATATATCTACCAAAATTCTTCTTCTTCCTCGTTCGTCCTGAAAAGGACGTTGGTTGCGTTGTGTCTGTTTACAGCGGAGCTGCGATATCTGCGCCTTTCGGCCGGCACATCCGACTTCAGCATGGCATTTTTTGGGACCGGGTTTGCCTTCCCTCTTCGATCCCTACTCTCTCAGCCAGACTGCAATGATGCGGCCTGTTTCCAGGACCACCACGTAGAGGCGGATTAGGGTCTTGGTCAGCTCTGGTTCGCTGACCCTGACGCAAGCAGTCAAGCTATGGGTCACTGAATGCATTCTCTATTGCTGCATCTTTGGGTCCCTATATTTCCCTCTCTGCTCCATAGGGAACCTGGAACTACTTTATGCTTTTTAGTTCTCTTTACGAAACTATCAATAAAGCAATCACCATCCCGTGCAGTGGTGGTTCATGAATCATCATTCTATACGCTGAGGTTGCAGCCTCAAATGACCTTAACATAGAATAGCGATTTTCACATATTAAAATTTTCATTGTAATATATACATATATATGTTATTCAGATGTTAGTAATAAAATTTGAAATGTAAATCACAACTTACGTCAATCTTTGTTACAGACGTGTTGCTCAGATGAATAAAAGAGACGAATCGTTCTCTTACACGTGTCTGGGATGTCTTTAATTTTACAATAGACTCCCTCTTTGACTCCGTGGGTTTCTTCAGTTTCCTGGTCCCGGTGTTCCTTATTAAAATGTAGAGATTTCCTGTGCTTTGTAAGTATTATTTGGTTCTCCAATAAGAGATCCGGTTAACAAAAGGAATTTTGAATCTAGTCTTCACTCTGGCGAGGTATGATGTTGTCTTGGCGAGCGTGAAATTCACAGTGATATAAAACTGCGACAATTCGGACTACATTCCCTCTTTTCCCGCGCTTTCGTTTGTTATGGAGTTAAATAAACGCTTCAATCATTTTCAGACAAGTCGGGTGTGGTACCTTCAAAATATTTTCGACATGGAAAATTGTTTGCAAAGGTCACGTCTTCCATATACGGTAATATTATGTCCGATGCCCCTTGTGTACAAACTTACAAACACATATCTGTCCTTCATAATAATGTGACCGAGTTTTCTGGCGTAATGACTTGTGGTGAAGTGGGATGTTATAAATACTTATAGGGAACTTAGTGTACTGACTGAGATCAGCTGTGAAGGTATCTATATCTATTAAGAGTAGTGTATTATAGATAACCTTACTTGCTACCACATATCTATATATCTCAGTCAGAATTATTCTGGATTAGTGTGATGCTACGTTATGTGTCTAGGGTATGAGTATGGTGAAGTGTAAGTCACAACAACAGACAGATAAACAATTTAATTTAATCCACTACTCTTGACAACACTGTGACACTCACATACATATAACACTCTACAAAGATATCTTAAAAGAGTCTCTGATAAACTTTCAAATAACAATATGTATTCATTACTGGCATGAATGAATATGTGTCCTGATTCAACTATAAGGGAACCAGGAAGCACAATCAATTTAAATTACAAGTTATGTACAGAATGTATTTAATATGAATATTGTAGTGACATATATTATTACAAATGTTCTATGTGTGTCAGTTGTGTAGTAGTAAAATGAGGTAATACTGGTTTTATTTTGTTCAAGCTCTGTTGGTATTTGTCATCATGACTTCAATAGTTTGTCTTTAGGGACCAGTATTGGAGATGTTCACAGTTCCTGATTTTAAGACAAGTAAATTCCCCTCTGAATAGTATTTTTATAAAGTTATTTCAAGATGAGGGGACATAATGTTGAGCTCAGCTGGCCAACTCTGCTTATCTTGAGTGATGGCGGCAGGAAAGGACTCCTCTGCTCGAATTCTCCTCTGGGCTCAGGAGACACCTCACTGATAGCTAAAAAGACCAAGGAGTATGCTGTCCGACTCTGGATTCAGCAAATCTCTGACCAGATGCTGCTCAGTACCATCAAGACCACTGTCCCTGAAATCAAGAAGGATGTACCTTCTACTTCATAACTAATTTATATTCTCTTTTACACTGATCACAATACAGCACAAACATTGCGTTCAGAGCGTTAGGCCAACAGTCAGCTTCATTTGAAATACTTTATTCCAGTATTACCCTTCTTAATGGTTACTACGCCTCTGCACTTCCAGCATTATTTCTTTCTAGTCAATCATCCAGGTGTCAGTGTACTGTTTGGCCATTCCATGCCGTTTTACTTCTCTCCGACACCCTCTGTTCAGGCTGGAGCATTTTAGGCTTTACCTCACGTTTGCCACTGAACTACACATATATATACAGGCATAAATCAACAATTCACATTCAATTTTCATTAAAAGATATTAAATGGTTCAAGCTTACCACAATTCATACGAATAACACAGATACGTTGATTAGCAATGAATTCTGGCACAAACTGGCACAAATTTCCATCTGCTTATCTTCCAGGCTTTTATTGAGCAAAATTTTAGCTGGCTTCAACGCACTGATGCTTTATCAGGATCATTTAAACAAGTGGTCTCGAACTAACGCTCCCAAGTGTGTATATCAGCGAGACTGGCCAATGAGCCACGTTTCGATAAGTGTTTGAAAAAATGTTATCTTTTCCCGTCTCCCCTAACAACCAAGATAGTATTTATAGCCCGACCAATCGTGGTTAGGCTTTCATTTGTTGCGCTCCAATCAATTTGGAGTTTACATGGTAGGCTATTTCTGTAACGTAAATTTTTTTCAAACACGTTAAAAAAAAATCTTATGAGCAGAAATGATTTTATGCTGTCAGGCACCCCCAATATTTTATTTTGGGTATAATTTATTAATTCCTGGACTATTTGCGTAACGTTTTACATATTATTTGTCAGCAAGCCCTAAGGAACCCAAAAATACTAATTTAAAGGAGCTACGTGGCTGCGTTCAAAATATGCAATTTCTTCTACCTCCTGTTTCGAAGATGTGCTGTCTGGGTACTGTTATGTGTTCAAACGTAAACCCATCTAATGTTGTCTTTTCTAATAAGAGTTTGTTATGATTTATAAACCTAACTCTGGGAAGGGTAGTGTATTTTATCACTGTCCGTCTGAAAAAGTTAGTGCTTGTAGACTTACACGCGTGATGCCAGCATTTGTATATCGCGCGTCGCGTGTTGCATGCGTTCCTGATTTTCAGCCCTCCCCTCTCGCTATCCTTTTGTCCATCTGTTCGTTCGTTTTGGTAACGTAATATAATTAATGTTAGGATTAATTTAGGTCATTACGCAGTACGTCTCAATGTTTTTCTTAGAAATGCAGCACACGTTTCATTGAAGAAGGCGGGTAATAATACAGTAAGCTTTTACTATCAACGTGAAAGCGTTACAATTTGCAGACGAAGCAGAAAACAAGGGGGATTTCGAGTACATTCTTTGTGACAGCACTGTCATTTTCCCATTGCTCTTCTCTTTATTAATTTTATTTGTTAGGCTTCATATTTACCTAATAATTTATATATGTGGATTAGAATATTTCATGACACCTCCCCTCTTAAAACAGACATTATATGTCAGTCCTTTATTCTATATACACATATAGAAATTTATTATTATTTCTGGGGTTTACGGTGATTCTCATCACACGGATGGCGGCTTAAAAAATCCGCTCCCAGATTGGTTTTTCCAGATATATATTCAATGCTAAAATTATATGGAGCCAGAAGCAAAGACCATCGGAGTAACCTAGAGTTCTCATGCTTAGCCTGTGCTAAAAACGATAAAGGTTTGTGGTCAGTTTGCAACTTAAATGCCTTCCCATATAGATAAATATTGAATTTCTTTATTGCCCATATTACTGCAAGACATTCTTTTTCGCTAGTTGAGTAGTTGATTTCAGCTTTATTCAACTTTCTGCTAGCATATGCCACTGGGCTTAATTCCCCATCCAATGCATCTGATTTCTGTAGTAAAGTTGCACCTAACCCAATATTACTTGCATCCGTCCTTACTATGAATTCTTGACTTAAGTCAGGTAATTTCAAAATGGGTTTACTTGTGAGCTTTTCCTTCAATTCTTGGTAAGTCATTTCACATTGTGGTGTCCATGTAATGCGATCTGGAAGTCCTTTACGTGTCAATTCCGTTAAAGGTGCACATATGGAATTAAAGTTTTTGATATACTTCTGGTAGAAACCACATAATGAGACAAAGGATCTCACGTCCTTCTTGGTTTGTGGTCTCGGGGCTTTCTGTAGTTTCTCTAAATTCTTTGGGTCAGGGGTCATGTTTCCCTGATAAACTGTGTGTCCCAAAAATTCCAATTCTTTACATCCAACGCAACATTTGGTTGGTCGGGCTGTTAAATTTGCCTCCCTAAGTCGATCAAACAGCATGTTCAGAGAGTCAATGTGTTCCTCAAATGTTTCTGTTGCTATAAGGATATCATCCATAAAATTTGTTATACAGGGATTATTCAGAGGATCCAATAATTTTCTCATCATTCTAGAGAAGACACTAGGCGCATTCTTCAATCCAAATGGCAATCTATTAAACTCATAGTGTCCTTCTGAGGTACTAAAAGCTAGGTATGGTCTAACCTCAGGCTTTACTGGAATCTGATAGTATCCTTTACTCAGATCCACTTTTGAGAAATATTTAGCTTTATTTAGTCTGGCAAACAGCTGATTTGTATCCGGCAATGGATCCACCTGTCCTTCTGTAATAGCATTCAGTCTCCTGTAATCTATACAGAGTCTATGTTCTCCAGAGGGCTTCCTTAAGAGTACCACCCCGGAACTATACGAAGAATCACTGTGCGAAATAATTCCTTCCTTCAATAGATAGTCTATCTCTTCCTTCAAAGCTTTTTCCTTAGCAAACGGAATCGAATATGGTTTCATACAGACAGGTGTGGAGTCTATGAGTTTCATATCATATTCCAATAGGTTTGTATGCCCTGGTCGGTCTGTTAACACCTCTGCATGATTCTTTAGAACCTGTTGCACTCTCTCTTTCTGAGTTTTCGTTAAATGTGTACTGATTTTCACCTGTGCTGCTGTCTCACAGGGGTGTAATGGATATTCAAATGATGAAAGTGGTTCCTTTTTCATCTCCATGGCGATGGACAAGGTCAACAAGTGTGTCTCTTCCTGATGTTCTCTTTCCAAATATTTCTTCAGGAGATTCACATGATAGATTTTTTCTTTCCCCTTCTTATCTATCTTATAATTTGTTCTAGACACCTTCTCTAGAACTGTATATGGACCCTGCCATCCAATTTGTAACTTATTCTGACTCCCGGGCAAAAGAAGCAGTACCTTCTCTCCCCCCAGCCAAATTTCTGTCTTTCGCCTTCCTGTTATAATAGGCAGCATGTTTCTTCCTGGCTTGTTTCAAATTTTCATTGGCAAGTTTCCAGCCAGTTTTCAACCGAGTGGTCAGCTCATTCACATATTGGTATGAAGATGTAATGTTTTCCTCTGCCTTTTCATCAGTCCACGTTCTTAACAAAGCTTCAAGTGGACCTTTTATTGGCCTTCCAAACAATAATGTTGCCGGGGCCATACCGGTTGAACTATGGGGTACCTCCCGATAAGCAAAGAGGGCGGCGTGCAGGTACTGGTCCCATGTATCTGGTTTTTCGTGTGCCAACTTTCTCAGGATCGACATTAATGTGCCGTTAAATCTTTCCACTTGGCCGTTCCCTTGGGGATGATACACACTACAATGGAAGTGTTTGGCCTGGAAGATCCTGAAAACTTCTTCAGTTAGTTTCCCCTTGAACTGAGAGCCATTATCAGTCAAGATTTGATTGGGAAAGCCTAACCTTGTGAAAATTGTGAGCAATGCCTCTGCCACATGTTTTGAATCAATCGATGACAGGGCTACTGCCTCTCCCCACATAGAACAAGTGTCCACCAGAGTCAGAATGTAGCTGTTCCTTCTCTTGGTTCGGGTGAGAGGTCCCACAAGATCCACGGCAACTCTCTCAAAGGGTGTTCCCACTATGGGCATTTCCCCCAGAGTTGCTGGTGCAGTCCAATGTTTAGGTGCTACTCGTTGGCACTCTGGACAGGATTTTACATATCGTTTGATATCTTCAGTTATTCCTGGCCAGAAATAGTGACAAGCTATTCGCTGTCCTGTTGCGCTGATTCCCATATGACCACTGAAGGGAATCGCATGCCCTAGTTCCAACACTTTAGTCCTATATGAAGTGGGAAGGACCAGCTGTCCGTGACCATTGGATTCAGATCCAGCCTTCCTATATATCAATTTGTTCTTCATATAAAACTCTCCCTTGCCTGGAGGTGTATGAGATTTGGGCAACTTCTTGAAACATGGCTTGAGTGTTTTGTCCTCAGCCTGTGCCTTCCTCATCTCATCTGGGTGAGTATTTATTGGATTATCCTCCTCCTTCTTTGTCTGTGATCTGGTCTGCACTGTTGCCAATATCACAGGTCTCTTGGGATTCCCCAAGAAGACATATCTACACCCCAATATTAGAGGGTAGATTGGCTCATTTATCACTGCTGCTTTTATGATTCCTTCCACATATCGCGTTTTCACTTTTATTCGGGCGACGGGAAGTGTCATGGTAGCTACATCCTTGGTTGCAGTTTGAATCTCCACTGTTTCTGTGGTGTATTGATCGGCCTGCACCAGGTGAGAACTCACAACGGAATCGTAATCTAAACCGGTATCATATAAACATCTTATAGTGACACCATTACAAATGACATCTTCACACACTGGGGGGTGGTATGGTTCCTGTAATTCTTCAGGTTTGCCCTTCTTTTCCTTTTTCCCCGATGTCATAGCAGCAAAATGAGGAGGTTTCCTTCTACAATGGTCAGTGTCATGATTGTTCATCTTACAATTTTTACACCACCTTTTTCCTTGGTTGAAAGATTTTCTTTCATCATATTTCCTTTCATCGAATTGTGGGAATTTATTTTTATTGTCATACCGTGGCCTATCAAATTGGTGCTTACCTTTATTTTGATCCCTAGGATCAAATTTATTAAAGTTCTGTGGTGCCCTAAAGTTATCCACCTGTTTCTTTTTATTACCTGTTACCTCTGCTTGAGCTGCTTGATACCTTTCAGCAACATTTAGCAACTCACCCAGCCTCTCTGCACCTTGTTCCATGAGAAACTTTCTCAGGTCTGGAGCCATGGACTCTCTTAGTTGCTCTATAAGGACCATTTCCTTAAGATCTTGGGTTTTCCCCAGAGAAGTCCATTTCTCCAAGTATGTCTCTATGCGTGCAGAGAACTGGTGATAGGTTTCACCTGACAGTAGTTTAGCATTCCTAAATTTTTTCCTGTAAAACTCTGCATTCTTTTCATACCTTAACAAAAGAGCCTGCTTTAGCATGTCATAATTTTCCTGATCACCTCTGCTCATTTTTGCAAAAACTTCATAAGCTGCCCCACGAAGTCCCTGAGATAACTTTAAGCTCCACCTTTCTCTCTCTAACCCATACGTGGTAGCTAATAGTTCATACCTATTTATATAGCTCTCAATATCATCGTCTTTCTCAACAAAATGATCTAAATGAAAATTCATAGCTGAGGTTGAGGCTCCTTGAGTAACCGTAGCATCAGAGGCAAAGGGACTGGCACCATTTTCAGGAGCATGGCCTTGAAACTCAAACTCCCTTAGTCGTAATTCATGTTCCCTTTGTAATCTTTTATCTTCTGCTTCCCTTTCTGCAGCTAATCTCTTCTCTTCTCTTTCTGCAGCTAATTTCTTCTCTTCCCTTTCTGCAGCTAATTTCTTCTCTTCCCTTTCTGCAGCTTGTCTTCTTTCCTCGGCTTCCAATGCTTTAGCCTCTTTGTCAGCCTCAATCTGCAACCTCTTAGTCTCAGCCTCAGCTTGCAACCTCTTAGTCTCAGCCTCAGCTTCAAATTGTAACTTCTTAATTTCCCTGTCAGCCTCTAACTTTCTTTCGGCTTCAAACCTTCTTTCTTCGCGTTCAATAAATTTGTCACATTCCGTAGTAACATAGGCAACCATAACTTGCCCATCTAATCCTAACTCTTTTGCAGTCTGAACCGCAGCAGATCGAAATTTGGCCAGGTCCGCCATTGTCTATCAGGTAACTTTATATAATGTCTAACCAACAATTCAATTTCTAACTATATATCTAATGGACAACACAGGCACCGTGAGCTCAACCTTATTTAATTCCACCCAAGGATACCTTTTAATTCTTATATTCCCTGAAGTGAATTACCCCCAATATTTTTAATAGTTAAAGATTCAAAATCCCAAGAGCGAGACCCCAATATATGTGGTGAAGTGGGATGTTATAAATACTTATAGGGAACTTAGTGTACTGACTGAGATCAGCTGTGAAGGTATCTATATCTATTAAGAGTAGTGTATTATAGATAACCTTACTTGCTACCACATATCTATATATCTCAGTCAGAATTATTCTGGAATAGTGTGATGCTACGTTATGTGTCTAGGGTATGAGTATGGTGAAGTGTAAGTCACAACAACAGACAGATAAACAATTTAATTTAATCCACTACTCTTGACAACACTGTGACACTCACATACATATAACACTCTACAAAGATATCTTAAAAGAGTCACTGATAAACTTTCAAATAACAATATGTATTCATTACTGGCATGAATGAATATGTGTCCTGATTCAACTACAAGGGAACCAGGAATCACAATCAATTTAAATTACAAGTTATGTACAGAATGTATTTAATATGAATATTGTAGTGACATATATTATTACAAATGTTCTATGTGTGTCAGTTGTGTAGTAGTAAAATGAGGTAATACTGGTTTTGTTTTGTTCAAGCTCTGTTGGTATTTGTCATCATGACTTCAATAGTTTGTCTTTAGGGACCAGTATTGGAGATGTTCACAGTTCCTGATTTTAAGACAAGTAAATTCCCCTCTAATTGTTATTTTTAAAAAAGGCTGTTCAAGATGAGGGGACATAATGTTGAGCTCAGCTGGCCAACTCTGCTTATCTTGAGTGATGGCGGCAGGAAAGGACTCCTCTGCTCGAATTCTCCTCTGGGCTCAGGAGACACCTCACTGATAGCTAAAAAGACCAAGGAGTATGCTGTCCGACTCTGGATTCAGCAAATCTCTGACCAGATGCTGCTCAGTACCATCAAGACCACTGTCCCTGAAATCAAGAAGGATGTACCTTCTACTTCATAACTAATTTATATTCTCTTTTACACTGATCACAATACAGCACAAACATTGCGTTCAGAGCGTTAGGCCAACAGTCAGCTTCATTTGAAATACTTTATTCCAGTATTACCCTTCTTAATGGTTACTACGCCTCTGCACTTCCAGCATTATTTCTTTCTAGTCAATCATCCAGGTGTCAGTGTACTGTTTGGCCATTCCATGCCGTTTTACTTCTCTCCGACACCCTCTGTTCAGGCTGGAGCATTTTAGGCTTTACCTCACGTTTGCCACTGAACTACACATATATATACAGGCATAAATCAACAATTCACATTCAATTTTCATTAAAAGATATTAAATGGTTCAAGCTTACCACAATTCATACGAATAACACAGATACGTTGATTAGCAATGAATTCTGGCACAAACTGGCACAAATTTCCATCTGCTTATCTTCCAGGCTTTTATTGAGCAAAATTTTAGCTGGCTTCAACGCACTGATGCTTTATCAGGATCATTTAAACAAGTGGTCTCGAACTAACGCTCCCAAGTGTGTATATCAGCGAGACTGGCCAATGAGCCACGTTTCGATAAGTGTTTGAAAAAATGTTATCTTTTCCCGTCTCCCCTAACAACCAAGATAGTATTTATAGCCCGACCAATCGTGGTTAGGCTTTCATTTGTTGCGCTCCAATCAATTTGGAGTTTACATGGTAGGCTATTTCTGTAACGTAAATTTTTTTCAAACACGTTAAAAAAAAAATCTTATGAGCAGAAATGATTTTATGCTGTCAGGCACCCCCAATATTTTATTTTGGGTATAATTTATTAATTCCTGGACTATTTGCGTAACGTTTTACATATTATTTGTCAGCAAGCCCTAAGGAACCCAAAAATACTAATTTAAAGGAGCTACGTGGCTGCGTTCAAAATATGCAATTTCTTCTACCTCCTGTTTCGAAGATGTGCTGTCTGGGTACTGTTATGTGTTCAAACGTAAACCCATCTAATGTTGTCTTTTCTAATAAGAGTTTGTTATGATTTATAAACCTAACTCTGGGAAAGGGTAGTGTATTTTATCACTGTCCGTCTGAAAAAGTTAGTGCTTGTAGACTTACACGCGTGATGCCAGCATTTGTATATCGCGCGTCGCGTGTTGCATGCGTTCCTGATTTTCAGCCCTCCCCTCTCGCTATCCTTTTGTCCATCTGTTCGTTCGTTTTGGTAACGTAATATAATTAATGTTAGGATTAATTTAGGTCATTACGCAGTACGTCTCAATGTTTTTCTTAGAAATGCAGCACACGTTTCATTGAAGAAGGCGGGTAATAATACAGTAAGCTTTTACTATCAACGTGAAAGCGTTACAATTTGCAGACGAAGCAGAAAACAAGGGGGATTTCGAGTACATTCTTTGTGACAGCACTGTCATTTTCCCATTGCTCTTCTCTTTATTAATTTTATTTGTTAGGCTTCATATTTACCTAATAATTTATATATGTGGATTAGAATATTTCATGACATGACTCAGTGATAGTCGCTAGTCAGTTGTGTTTCGCCATATAAACAAATCTGGTTCTATTCAGCACTCCTGCCCAACACAAGCTTGGATAAACAAGCACCGTCGCTTGAAAAGATGGTCAGACAGATTATGTGATAAAATATTGTCGCTGACCGTCTAATAACCTGGCATAACTTAACACGTCTTCGTGAAGCGTGAATGCGACACACTAAGATATACTCCCGTAGCACATACTGCCATAGGGGAGTAGCGTGTTAGAGACTTTACCATGCTATGTCCAGCATAAAGAATAGAATGAATTAATGTAGAAAAATGACACTAAAACGTTTCAAACTATCTCTGATTGCTGGCTTGCTGCAGTGGTCTTCTGATCTAATGCCTGAGCCACAGAGGGGTATCAAGACAACCCCCTTGGTAGACTGAGAACAAGCAACACAGTTCAGAGGCTTGAAGGAGCTAAGCAGAAAATGAGAGAAGATGTAGAGTCTGCAGCAAACCACATGCTCCAAAAAAGAACACATTTTATTTGCGTGGGTTGCGATGACTATCCTTCCCTCCACCCAAACCTCTGCTTCAAAATATGGCATACACAAGCCACCATTGACTAAAATGTTAACATCATTTCAGATAAAATTGTGCCTACATTATTTATGCATAATAATGTAAATACTATACACTATAGGATTTAATTTACAAGTTCATGCGGCCGTGAATTAGTTCTTTTTTATTTCCAAATTTTAATAATGATTGCACGGTTCTCCGGATGGTCTGTAAAACATTGACAAAATATCATAGGAAGCTAAAACTTGTAAATAATATCCATATATGGATTCGTGCTATTTTAAAAGACACTGGAGTTCTCGGGGTAATATTTAAGGCTTTAGGCTTTAGTTGCTCAGTTGGAAAGTATATTTTTCATTCACAAAAATGAGTTTTTTTTTTTTTAAACGAAGTCAATATTATTAGTCATTAGTGAATATAATATGACGAATATCATTAAAACGCCTTTATATTATAATTATACATTCATTTATTTTTACTGTGATAGATAATATGTTTGTCTTTGTTGTGTAATAACTCAGGAAGTTTAGATTTTATAAAGGTTCTGCTTTCATGTAAAATATAATTCTGACAAAACTACAGAAAAAAATTCCGGTCTGTAAGAGTTAATTAAACTTAAGAACTTTTAGTTTTCGATGCAACATGACTTCACTTACGTGTGTGTGTCTTTTATTTAAAAAATAATTTACAGAAGTGTGCACCACAAAACATAAAAGATGTTTAACACTTCAAATACTACGAGGGTTGCTCAGAAAGTAATGCCACTCATTGTTTTTCTCATCCCAAAATAAAGATGGCAAAGCGAACATTTACACGTAGCAACACTGATGTTTCCCGCGTACATGTACGTAATTACACGGTCGTCCAACAGATAGCGCCGCTGTAGTAGTCTGTGAAAATGGCGTATGTGTACGTCATGCGTTACAAACAACGAGCTGTAATTGAATTATTGGTGTCGGAGAAAGAAAGTGTGGGGAATATTTACAACCGTTTGTGTGCTGTGTGTAGAAGTTGTCCAGTCCATAGGACCAACCTTGGACGCTGGGTTCAGAGAGTTAAGGTTTCAGGAAGTGGAGAAACGGAGCTGCATGATCGGCCGCCTTCTTGGCGTCCTGCCACAGCCACCAGCACAGACATGTTGCAGCGCGCCGATACCATTATTCGTAAGGATCATCGCATCACAAGTCGACAATTGGCACTGCAGCTTTTAGTCAGCAATGGAAGTGCGATGGCAATTATCGACGCTCCCTGATATTCGAAGGTATGAGCAAGATGGGTTCCTCGAAGTCTCACAACTTAACACATACGTCAAAGGAAAACCATCTGTTCTGAATTGTTGGAGAGTTTTGATGTTGAAGGGGAGGCTTTCTTTCCTGATCGTCACAGGTGACGAAACCTGGGCGCACAATTTTGAGCCGGAGATGAAAAGGTAGTCAATAGAGTGGCATCATCCGCAATCACCACGAAAACAGAAATTCAAGACAACTCCCTCGGCCGGAAAGGTCATGATCACCGTCTTTTGGGACATTGATGGAGGGATTCTTGTGCATGTGATGCCCAGAGGTGGGACAATCAATTCGGACGCGTACATCAAAACCCTCAACAAACTCAAACAGCGGTACCTGCGAGTGCGGCCTACCAGGAATGCAGTAGACATTTTGATCCAGCACGATAATGCCCGCCCTCACACAAGTCTGAAAAATTAAGAAGGCAATCGCCAAATTTGGTTGGACTGTGCTCCCCCATCCCCCTGTAGTCCTGATCTGGCGCCCTCCGATTTTCATCTTTTTGGGGGCCACTGAAGGATGCACTGCGCGGGACAAGGTTTGAAGATGACGAGAGCGTGATTCGTGCAGTGAGGACATGGCTACGTCAACAGGAAACGAGCTGGTACAGGGAAGGCATGCATGCCCTTGTTTCGCGTAGAAGTGGACGGAGATTATGTGGAAAAATAGCATGTGTAAAGGACACATCCAGTTATATTGTGCGTGAATTTCATACATTGTGAATAAATAGTTTTCTAGACAAAAATGTGGGGCATTACTTTTTGAGCAACCCTCGTAGATTATTTGCTTCAAAAACGTTGAGCTATTCTAACATAAGATGATTCTTGACCTAAACGATCTACAATGTGGACAACACTATGACACCCAGGATACCCTTCGCTATGATGTCAGGGCCTTATACAAGCAGTTTAACATCTGTTTAAGCCAAAGGAAATTATATGGATAATAAACATAAAATATAAATTAACAAATGGTTTACAAATTATATTACAATGTTAAAATAGTCCATGCCATTCTATAAAATATAAAACATGGTGTTACTTATTTCATTAATTATAGTATTTGCTATGTATTTAGGATAATGGAGCCACGGTCGCTCAATGGTTAGTGCACTGCCTTCCTAGCTCGGTGGTCTATGGTTCGATCCCTAGTTGAAGTGGGATTTTTTAGACCGCAAACGGCTCCGGGGTAGAGCCAGCCTCATGAATTGGGTACCAGAACAACGCTGGGAAGGTTAAGGTGGCCGGTGTGGTGCTGGCAACATTACCCCTAGTGTGACGATGGGCAAGGAAATATGGGCCAAACACCAAGTTCACAATATGCTTCAATGGGCGTGTAACGGGATCCTTTACCTTTTTCTTTTTTTTTAATTTATTTAGATATGTCTTTGTGAATATACTAAAGTAGTTTTCAAATAAGGAGTTTGATCCAGTTGTTAGAGTAGTAAACACATAATTGCTCAACAGTATCGTAATCCTAATATCGTGCCAATAATCACAAGAAAATGCTCCGTCCGATCCTAAAAGTGCTTGTATTAATCTCTTGAACATTCTGTATTTCAAACGTGGCAGACAAAATATGAGTCTACGGCAATTGTTTTTTTTCAGTACATCCTTGTTCTACGTGTGTTCTTAGTGCGAGAGAACCTCGGGAAGTTTAAACATGGTATCACTGGATGGATAAAGCCTAGCTTGCACAGTCGTATTCTCTGGTATTACTGTTCATTCGATCGTTCATCACATCAGACTTGCCTCTCTTGGTTTACTACTAGCATTATAACTACCAGATTTACTAACATCCAGTAACATAGTATTTATATCATCAAACTCCATAATTATCGCCGTTTCTACGTCGGTCACAACTAAGGGATGCAACTGTGGTTGAAAGTTAGACATTAATTGTATTGTTTCCTTTATATGTACTCTCCTGAAAATAGTAACATTCAACGAAGAAAAGTCGGTGAATTGTGCAACACAAAGTGAGTGACAGTGATATATAAATAAAATGTAAGTTTCTGATTGTAGAACCCAGTTTCATTCCTGAAACGGATTAAGCTCATCATTTTCTTAAAAATAACCTTAAAATGTAAGTTTTTGATTGTTTCTTCAAGACAAAATTAATTTTAATTTAAAGTATTGCAGACTTATTGTTGAAGCTATTCGCTGGAAATGAAACGGTTTATTGGAGCGTATATTCCATGGTTTCCGATCATCCCAACGACGGAGATGTTTTCCCAACCGAGTTCTTTAACGAGCAGTGCCCATCAGGAATGCCACAGCATTCGCGGAAATTAAAGGTTGTTGCATGTATCATGCTATTGCGAGATCTGAACGCAAAAAACGGACTATTGAATGACACGCGTTTGGCCATAAAAGTCTTGCATCGGAATTCGATTGTTGCAGAAATTATCACTGGCAGTAATAAGGGAAATCGAGTCTTAATTCCTCGCATTGACTTAGAACCGAGCGAGCGCAGTTTGCCATTTAGGATGCGACGTCGTTAATTCCCAGTGATTTTAGCATTTGCAATGGCGATCAAGGACAATCGTTTGATCACGTTGGAGTTTTCCTTTCCTCACCCCAGGAACAAATCATGAAAAGTTGAACGTTTTTGTTAAAAACATCTTTTTATCTAAGAACATTTTTATGAAACAAATCCACGCCCTTTCACAAAAAATGTTGTCATCAAAAACTTTTATATTGAATTATATTACAGGTTTTTATTTTACGTCCGTCATTATTGACGGGTTATTGCTAGTTATTACATATTTTGGTGAACTAGTTAAAAAATATTTCCTTTGACACCGTTCATTAATATGGGACCCCAAGATGCAACAATAGTGAATGCAGTCAGCGACCCATGGCTTGACTGCTTGCATCAGGACCAGCGAACCAGAGCTGGTCAAGACCGTACTCCACCTCCACGTGGTGGTCCTGGAAACAGTCTGCAGCAGTGCAGTCTGGCTGAGCGAGTACGGATCGAAATGGGAAGGCAAACCCGGTCCCTAAAAAATGCCGTGCAGAAGTCGGATGTGTCGACCGAAAGGTGCAGATATCACAGCTTAGGCGCAAACAGACACAACGCAACCACCGTCCTTTTCAGGGCGAACGAGGAAGAAGAAGAAGAAAGTTCATTAACATACCAGTAACAATTAACTAATGATGAATATATATTTTAATTTTGTCTGGCTACCTTCCTATTTTTATAGTTATTGTTGATCAGACTCGAGAACATTACTATCTGGGCAAACACATTATTACCCAGTCTCCATCTGCAAATTTCGAAGGGTATGGAGGTTGATTGTTCCTGCAACGCGCTGGTTGTGTACACTTCGATGCATCCTTTCAAATGTCCATCTCTGCTACATTTGATGCTAAAGTTCAACAATCTTAGCTTTGTTGATTATCAATAGCAATATCGTTGTATAGCAGGCGACAATTAAATGATCTTAGAATTTCAACCGTAACATTATCCAGTGTTCCCATCATGTGCCTTTCAAGGCACCCTCCTTGCGTGAGCAATACTTAAACTTGACCATGAGGAAAGATTACTTCTAGTTAGTAAACACCTGCACGAATAAATGATAGTCCACGACTTTTGTTGATTGACTTCGCAAAAGCTAAATCACAGGAAACTGGAGGCATCTCTAGATGACAGACAAGCTTTTATCGTATGGCTCTAAACTGATTCGTGGAATGAAAACTCGTACACTTTAATTACTGCCTCTGATGATATTGTTTTGTATTTTCGAAAAGTCCAGCCCTCTATCTTTAGTATTACCAGACTGTAAAAGTTTACAACAAACAACATTCTTCTTCTTCTTCTTCTTCTTCTTCTTCTTCTTCCGTCCTTAGCCAAAGACCGACCAAGCAGTCAACAAAAACATGACAAGGTATATTTGGTGGTTCTTTTAATATGACACAAAAATATCAAACTGACCATTTCTTGACCGGTTATTTACCGAGAAATCCGAATAAACGAGATTTGTGTCCTCTATATTATCATCATTATTTTATTTTCTGTTCCTTGTGGAGTATGGAACCACCACTACAGCTGGTACCCTTGTAGGAAGCCTGCACCAAACAGTCACATGACTTTTGTAGTGGTAAGTTCTATTGTAATTAGTTTGACATGATGATGTTGCCAGCCTCATGTACCACCTCATATTAGTCACCTTGTACGAATTGTCTGAGTATAACGTTCACTCAAGTACAGGGTAATGATTACTGTTTCCGTAGTTTCTCGAAAAGCCAGTGTTAATATTTCTAACAAAGTCAACAATGCACCATGAAAATAATAAAGAGAAAGGCATACATGTTCTTTAAGAGAGTGTTGAATATAGCTGTCACAGTGTTTAGCATGCCGTATTTTCCGGAAAACTTGGCGCGATTAATCTCACTGGTTACAAACTTTCCTTAAGAAAATTAGTAGTGTGGGGATATTTATCTTGTGGGTGTCCATGATGCTATAATTTTGACTATATTCTAGGTCATTTAGTGGACAATTTATTTAACTATGTGATGATGGGTAAAAAAAAAAAAATGGAACGAATGAATAGGACTAACGTCACAAACAAGTTAATTAATGACGTCATAAAGAAAACATTATTTGGTATATAACACAATCTTTTTAGTATAAGAACTTTTTTAAAATGTTTATCAGAATACATTGAAGCGAATTAGTTATACCCCTTGATTGTTTGTCTCGTCAACCAACAGTTTTATTTTTGGTACAGTTTCTGACAGCGACAACCCCACGTCATTCTCAGACTCCAGTTTCTTGTGTGTGTGCTTCAGACTAGATTATGAACTCGCCGTTCTCTCTTCATTACACAACCTTGTTTCTCACTAAGACTACTACTTTAGGAATATTTCAGTTGGATTATATGCAGTATGACCCACACGTAATAATTAGTAGACCATTCAGCAGCTAATTATATTTGTGGGGAGTCCTGTCTTGTGACAAGATATGAACTACCGATGAGTTTAGCTGTGGCACTGATAAAATGACCGCTTAACATCTGCTTCAAAGATGTCCTGTATATGTGGTACAGAGAAAACACATATGGCCGACACCAGTACCAGTCGTGGTAAAGCCCTACGGAGATGTATATAGCCTCAAGCTGACTACTGCTTTCTATAAAAACATTCAAGTAGACGTCTGAGAGTGTACGAAGATGATGATGATTAAAGAAGCATCACGTAAGTCGAGAATCAACTTATCCAAGTTAGAACAACACAGTACTTTAGAAGCAATAAATGTATTTGCTGACGGGTTAACTATTTCTTGGTGTTTGGAGGACCCACCAGTAAATTACTAAAGTCACTAAATAAAGTCGCCGTACATCCAAAAACAAAAACTTCATTACGAATATGTTTTTCTGTGACCGCTGTTTCTCTTCCTTTGTCATATTTGTCTCTGCGTATGTACATTAGCGCTGGTCGTAGACCCGTTTTCTGTGATGTTTTGTAATACAGGTTGTTCAGACCCAGGTTAAACTTTCCCAGTTACGAGGATTTGGCCACGTCTGCAGAATTGAAGAAGAACGTCTACCACGACACATATGGGAACACAATTGCCAGGGATCCAGATCTCCAGAACGACCCAGAGTTCGCTGGGAGGACAACAATTGACAATCCCTGAAGGGCGGAGGCCTGGCCTGGAACCAGGCCAAGAAATACAGCTTACAAGATAACATGGCGCTTTGTCTGCCTAACCTCTACACCCCAAGGTAGAAGAGGTTTGTTTGTTTGGTTTTAAGGACCATCTTTGTTGCACACGGTCACCTCCATCAGTGCTCATATCTCCTCCCTTAGATCTCAAGGAGGATCTCAGCACAGTGCACGAACTCTAAAGCACCGGCGAGGATCCCAATGTAAATTCTGCCACGACAGTGACCGTATGGCCTACTCTTTACCATTTTAAAGTGCGCAACTTGCAGACGGGACCTCCTATTTTTTCGCCCTTGTCAGAGAAGGCTTGGCATCAGTTTTCACTACACAGCGGATAAGGGGGGAGTACGATATTATTAGTTCCCAGTGGTCATGAAAAAACTGTCATCAAAACTATCCCCTGTTTTGGGATCCAACCCCGGTACCTTTAGACTTAGAGGCGAACGCCATACCTCTTAGCAACTCCGGCCCCCAGGGTAGAGGAGGAACGACCAAGTAAGAAAATGTGTTATAATAATTATTGTAGTACGCTTATTAGCGCCGATGAAACATGTGATCTCTTGGTTAGAAGTGGAGTATATTTTATACATTATTATAACATTCTGATAGTATGACTGTTATCTCTGTACTTTTTTCTCTAATTTGGAGGCGGGGTGGGGGCCCTCACTTTTCAATTAGCCATGAAAAAGTATATTTTTTTTATTAAAGAACGCAAGCTGCTGTCTGGCCGTTACGTTGTAAGTTTATTCTAGTGTTCCTGCTTGTTGTTCAATCAATATACTTATTTATTTATATTTTCTAAGTGTACTGATTTTACCTCTATTTCTATAAATAGCGGTCATACCTGGCTTAGCCCGGGTCTATTTCGGAATGTGTGCAAGTCAGGTTTGGTGCGAATCGTTGTAGGAAGGTTTACGTTTTTTTTTCTTTACTTTAGTTGGAGTATTGCATTGATGTGTGCTTCTAACACACACAAAATAATTAAATGAGGGTTTCTTCGTAGACGACATTGGTAGCACAGTCACTTGGTGACAACACGAATAAGTGTTCCGGTGTGCTAACTCGGGAAAATGTCACATACAGTTGCCCATGTGAGAAGCACTCATCGCTCAAATCGACGCCGGCCATGTGAAGCGTTTGACCTTGTGCTTTATTAATGGTCATTGAGAAACAGATTCTTATAGGGAATTTGAGTCTCTTAAAACTGAAAGACAGATCGGAGAGAATTATCCGGGATTCTTGGTATGCAGACTTGCTCCCCGCTACAACAACCTGTCAGGATGGTGGCCTCCATTATGTAGTTCTTCAAAGATGTAATTTGGAGTCTAGTGCCACTACACAGTTTGGGCGGGCCTGCAAATAATACGCTCACACTACTCATGAGTCTATTGTCGCTTCTTAAATCTGTAAAGTCCTAATTAGGGCATCGATAGAACTTTTGTGTGACATTGCGATCTCAACTTAAATAGTGCATGGGCCGTTGTATCAACGTTCGCAGCTATTCCCGAAGAAGCCACGGCCAGAGCAATACAACCCCGAGATATTATTTTGGCCAAAAGCAGATTTATAAGGAAAGTCTGTCCCATACAACCGGGCGCATCTATAAGAGAATACATGGCTTGAACCATTTTCAACACCGTGTTGTATACTGTAAGTTGATCAGTGTTCAAGCGAGTCTCATCTCTAGTCACAGTTTGTCGCAACGCCTGTTGATAATATGTCGTTTCTTGCATATTTAGTGTGTCAAAAGCAGAAGAATTCGTATCATTTGTTTGTGGAAGACCAAACTCGTGTAAGGTTTTTTCCTGAGAACAATTGAATAATTATTTTTAGTTCACTTAAGGCAGAATTGTAAATTGTATCGCTGTATGGCAAGTTTTCTATAGACTGTTCATGGCGAATTCGTTGTAAAATACCTTCTGACATGCTGTCTCTGGGTGAAAGCCTCAGGGATAGTGGATCAGATACGTGGCAAAAGGAAAGTGGATCAGATACGTGGCAAAATACAAAGATAATGGCTAATACATATTTAAGCGACGAAGGTGAACTGGACATAGCAGCCTCCTGCAGTGTATTATTCCAAAGAACATCATCTGTTATTTAAGAAGAAGGGCCTTTAACGACTTGGAGTAACAACTGCAAATAATAACATTCAGTGCTATTGGGGCGGACGGTATAGACACGCCCCAAAGCGTCACTTTGTATTACGCCTGGGTGTAATTCAACTGGTACTTATTGCTTTTGCTGCTAAAATGTATTTGTATTCCATTTATAGTATGCCGGAACCTCATCATACCTTAAAGTCCTTGCAAAAGAATCCTTTGAGAACGATTTGAAAAAAGCCATCAAAGTTGCATCTCGCGGATTATTACCTTATCCGCGGCATTGTTAGGGTTGAAATACACCCGTTGGCCATTTTCAAGATAAACAACTAAATGCATAACTGTTGGCGATCTTTCGTGTATGTTAAACTAAAAATTTCTCCAAACCGCCTCTGTAGTACTTATATAGCGTCCGGATTGGAATTGTGTTTTTCTCATCCTGGCTGTTGAGACCAAATGTGGTTTTATTGCTACCCCGGTTAATATATTTGCTAACATATTTTATAGATTTTACTGAACTGCAGTACTCAACGTTAATATGCGCGTCCAACGTTCTCAGTAAAACTGGGTTATATAATATCACCCAACGATTGTCAATTTCCTGCATTCCTGTTCTTACCGTCGCTATTCGGCCAGGTTCTAATCTTCAATGATTCGGGTATACAGCATCGTTTGTAATGGTATTTACGTGAAAACGTTTCGGATACTTCTTGATGCATTTATTGGAGTCCATACATGGAGACTTTGTATTCAAATGTCCACAAGGCCCATGTATCATATTCATAATGACAGTATCGAACAATGTTGGGTCAATATTCGTGTCTGGAAGTTCGGCACAAATCACTGAATAGATTTCTTCTGGTCGAATTTTGTTCTCAAGCCAAAGCAGTAAATGAAAATGAGGGAGTCCATGCCTTTGGCACTCCACTGTATACATGAAACATCGAACTGTACCGAAAATGTTACCTTTCGTCGTCAGATTCATAAGATTCTGTTCTTTCAGGTAACACATTCTTGTTTAGCCGAAGCATCCTTTCAATCCTCAAGTCTGTGGGACGTCATCGATAGTGCTGCAGGCAGGCCAATCTCCTAGGCAAAGATTGCGCTTCTATTTGGATAATATGGCGCATTCTATCTTCGGAAATCCGATCCTCTCTCTGAGCAGAATTATCTTTGGCTCTCTGGGACATATGACGCTCCCTGTCCAAAGTAAGTCGGGCTTCTGGCAGATTGGCAGGCAATAGATGAATAAATAGTGGTGATTTTTATTTCAAGCGCTTAGCTGTTGATGCCACTTGTTAGTAAACATATTGAGAACCACTGACTCGATTCATAATTATAGATACTGTAAAACTTAATGAGAAAAGTTCACTGAATATTAAGAAAGATGATATTGGTAATCTATATGAGATTTTGAGAATCAATGTAACTGTTGAATTGACACATTGTTATGTAATAGTGAGAACAATGATTCTCAAGTTAGTTGTCATGATGAGAACAAGAATATAAATGGAGATAGTTAAGAATAAGGATTTTCACATTGTATAGAATAAGACCAGATACAACTAGAGTTAGAAAAAGAAATGAAATAATAAATAATATTGTTGGTTCTGTAAATAGGCATGCTTTAATATTCTTATATCCAACTTTTAATCTTAATAAACATTTTATTATTTACTGGATTGTTGTCAGTGATTAAGCTAATTATTGTTAGTGACTTTAGAAAATGTTTTTCATTGACTTACTTACTTACTTAGTCGTTCCCCTTCTACCGTGAGGTGTAGAGGTTTGGAAGAGAGAGCGCCAGACGATTCTATCGGCTGTCTTCCTCCTGGCCTGGTTCCATTCTAGTCCTCGGTCCTTCAAAGATTGTCTAATGTTGTCCTCCCAGCGGACTCTGGGTCGTCCTCGGGGTCTGGATCCTTGGCTCTTTGTTTCCCATGCTTGTAGTGGTAGCCGATCTTCTCCCATTCTGCAGACATGGCCAAACCATCTTAGTTGGGACTGTTCTACTTGGGTCTGTAGGGGGTGGCATTTTAGGCCTTGACGTATCGTCTGGTTGCGTACCATGTCTCTTCTTGTTACTTCAACCACCTTCCTCAGATATCTCATTTCTGAGGTTTGGATCTGGCTTTTATGGGTTGAAGTCATTGCCCATGACTCGCATCCATATGTCAAGACTGGGACATAGGTGGAGCGGTATACAGCCATCTTCGTTTTCTTACCAACCTCTCTCTTGCTGAGGAATCCTCGATTTATGGCCTGAAAAAGTCTCCCAGCTGCTGCTTTTCGAGTGGCCAACTCTTTTTTGATGCCTCCCTTTCGGTCTATAATGGCTCCGAGGTATTTAAAGTGGTCGACCTGCTCCAGGACCTATTCTCCCAGCTTAATCTGATGTCTTCTTTCTTCTCGTGATATCACCATGGATTTTGTTTTAGAGCTGCTTATGACCATCCCTCTCTTCTCCAGCTCTTCCTTCCATACTTGCAGATTGGATTGGAGATGTGCCTCTGATTTAGCAATCAGAGCAACATCATCAGCAAATGCCAGCTCTGAAATATAGACCTGTCTCATCTTCCAGTACCTCACTGAATACTTTCTTGTTCTCTCCTTACATGCCTTGATAACATCGTCCATAAGGAGTATGAAGAGGTAAGGTGATAGGATATCACCTTGTCTTACACCAGTGGTGGTCCTGAACTCTTCTGACTTATGGTTTGCTGTCCTCACATAATTTCTGCAAGACTTGTAGAAGCTCTGTATAGCATGAATCAGAGGTGCTGGAATATTCTTCCTTGCCAAACAGTCCCAAAGTTTGCTCCAAGGGACCCTGTCAAACGCCTTTTCCAGATCTATGAAACAAAGATGGATCTCACTCTTATACTCAAGGGCCTTTTCACTCAGCTGTCTGAGTGTGAGTTTTTCATTGACACAGTTAGTTATCTTGGTGACTTTGTTAAGTGTCGTCAATGACTTATGTGCTACTGTGAGATGAACTGTGCTAGAGCACTAACATTACATTATACGCAACATCACGTGACAAGAAACACCAACACGTAGCAGCATTCTCATCCAGAAGAACGAACCTGGGTTGAACAAGGTTGCACACATTATCATGATGGTGGAAATCAACATCTAGGGCGTATAGCCTTTCAGACCACTGATCACTAATAAGAATACTTATAGTAACATAACATTTGTGTTGTGTTAATATGGTGCAACTTAACCTGAACATTTGCACGACTGACATTTTATTTACAAACAACATTTTCGCTATCACACATGTATAGTATGTAGGAACTTCATCATACGTCAAATTGCTTGCAAGATAATCTTTTGCGCATAATTTGAAAAAAACCCCATCAAAGTAGTATCCCACGGACTATTTACAAAATCCATTTCATTGTTAAGCTTGAAATACACACGTTGGCCATTTTCAAGAAGGACAGCTAAATGCATAACTGTTGAGAAAAAATTTTTTTAATCCAGACTACACAATGCAGTGAACAAAAAGAAAAGAAAGGATTTCACAATTTTGAAGAGGGACCTAAACGCGAAAATAGGAGCAGACAACACCGGTTTTGAAGAAATCATGGTGTCACGGAATTGCCTCCCCTGCTTTGCAGTAGTGGCCAAAGCTCAATAGTATCTAACATTGGTCTTTAAAGGTGTCTACCTTCGCGCAAGATTACTCTTGGCAGAGTTGTAGATAGAAAGATAATGATGCTTCTATCTAAAGGTAGTTTCATAAGATATTTTAGAAGTCAAGAACAATGCTGCTTGTGGCAGGGCAATTGTTAACTTAGCATCTGATCTGTCATTTTTTTATGAAGATTTATGCAAGGATTCGTTTCAGCTCGTTCAAGCCCCCACCCTGATTTACTTAGTGGAATTCTTCTTATTGTGGTATAGCTCTGGTTAAAGTGTATTTATGAAATTGACTGAGACAAACAGATGTAGTACATTGAAAATTACTCAATCAACGTTAAATTTCTATATATACAAAAACAAATTTAAAAATAAATTTAGTTTCAACAGTTATTAAAAAAATGAATAATTCTTTAACAAAAAAATAAATGTTCATCATCACTGATGTGATGAATGATTGGGTAAGTGTTCACTTGGCAGCTTTTATGTTCTACTTAGCTCTCAAGGAAATTCTGCTCCTGCTGATGGTTGTTCATTTGCAAATGGATGACTGATCGCTCGTCTCTGTTCAAGTTTGTAAGGTGCAGTACGTTCCCATAAGCGTCAGGGAGTGTCTACGAAGTTGGTACCGCATCTCTCGAGACCCGTCTGATGACGGTGTTGTTCGTTCTATCTGATTCTGCTCGTTAGGGACAGCAAAAAAAATTACGGAGCTCCTACTCACTCAATAGCAGACTGTTCAAACGTTTCAGGAGTTCCGATTCTTTACTACTCCAATGTGAGCATACTCAATGTATTGTCTGATTTACCGTATAGATGTTTTGAATTTGTTTGTTTGTTTGTCTGGGTTTTTTTTAAATTACGTTCTTGTTTGCTTAAACAAATACTTTACTTTGATTATGATTGTTTAATTTCATTGTATGTTATATAACCTTTATAATGTTTTATGCCTTTAATTTAATGTTAGAAGTAACATGTGAGAATGAAAAAAGTATAGTATGCAAGATAAGTGAGATTGGAAGGGCAGAATGTTAGACGTGCCTGCGCGCCCAATTCTTAACCCTTTAAAAATAAAGTTCGTTCGTTCGTTCGTTCACCAACTAGTATGGCAAAAGAGCAAAAACAAATACCTTCATGAGTATTGAGTTTCCCGACACATACTTATATGTCCCCATCTCCTTTTCCACCATCCCATCTATCTCAGATCTTTTACTCTCGCTGATAATTAATTTTAATCCCATTAAGTGGAAAACAGTCTTTACATGTGGAGTGAATAGATTTACATTTACCTTTAAAAAGGTTAAAGGAAAGTTTCATTACATTTAGATTGAATATATTTATGGTAAACTTTAGATTGGTTGGAAAGGTTAATAAAATAGATTTAATATGTTTACCTTTACATCTACAATGTTTGAAAATGTTAACAATATAAATTGAAAATGTTTCCTTTGACAGCTAAACTGGTTTGAAAATGTAATACTATAATAAGAATGTTCATCATTTTTTTCATCTTTTTCTCCCTAATCCATATGGAACTTGGGACTACGTCTGATCTTAGTTCTCTATAAGAAACTCGAAATAAAGCAGTCACTAGCCCTTGCAGTGGTAGTTCATGAAATCATCTTTCTATGTTCTGAAGTTGCCAGCCTCAAATGACATTTACTTCCACTAGCAATTGTCACATATCAATATTCACATGGTAATATATACATATTAGTTCACATGTTAGTAATGCAAAAATACAGAATTTAAAATAAACAACTTACGCCAACCTTGGCTCACAGACTATTTGCTCAGAGACATATTTTAAGGCACTTGAGGAGGCCTCTTACACGTGTTCTGGGGCGTTGTTACTTTTACAATAAGTTCCCATTTGGACTCCATGTTACAGTTTCCTCGGAATCCAGTTTTCCTTGTTAAAATGGTAGAGTTTTCTATTGTCAAGGTCCTCAAACAAAGTTCTGTACTGATAAATGGAATTTTGATTCTATTCTTCACTCTGGCAGGTATAGTTGTTTTCTTGGCAAGACGATTTTTACAGTGTCCTAAAACTGCAAAAGTGTCAGGTTATATTCCTCCTGACGTTCCACGCACATAGCTGTCTACTATTAGAGCAAAACCCAATGATAACTATTGTTATGTTTGCATCTCGGATGCCGGCTAATAGTTTTAAACATGTGTAACCGCGCCATCTTGTCATCCCCATTGTCTCCGTTGGTCACTGCCTTTTTATCACAACATCTTTACGAAGATATATTACTAGGCCACAATAAAGCCTAAATTTAGTTGTGGTGTATGTTTGTGTTTTCGCTCTAGAAATAGTTGTGGGTTATATTTGTGTTTTCGCTCATTCTAGAGCATACCGTCGAGTGTTACTTAAGTGGCCCAATCATTACGCGCTGCGGACTAAGTTGAGTGATTAGCCCTAGGGTCTATATAAAGAGAGTGTAAGCCTGCGAAAAACCCTATTCTTTCAAGAGCCGCCTAGACGAGAGAGAAACGAAGTTAGGCAAGTCCTGTGTGGGTAGAAGAAGAACAAAGACATGATACGTGAGTTAATTTAGATTAGCTTTAGTGATCAAGTTTTATTATTAGTATTCAGCGTGTATGTTCAATGTTTAATGAAATAGATAACAGGATGTGTTTCCTAAGGAGATTTCTTCCAGGACATTAGATTTAGTTCTGAAATGATAGATGAGTGAAAATATGTGTGGATAGATTGTAATAGTGTTAAGTCCAAATCACAGCTGTAAGAGTTTAGTAGCAATTATTACTTTCGTCGGACCGAACAAGAAAGGCAAACTATTTCATACATGTAACCAGGCAGAGAAGCTATCTATTACTTTAATTTAGATAATATTAACTAGTTGGGAAGATGGCAAAGGAGGGGGGGGGAGTGCGGGGGGCCCGTGTTGATGATTGTGAATAAAGAAGGCTCCAAGGAGTCTGCATTAACACTCTTATATATCACGTGTTATAAGCCTATAATGTTACGCTATGTTATATTGTGTGAATTGACACGTGGGTGAAGGCAGGTTAATGTAATTTTCTTCAATAATGGAAGAGATAGTTTAGGTTAAAGTGTATTTCACGATTATTGATTATTCCACTGTATATCTTCAGTGGGTTACTTTGAGTGAGGTGAGAATAGTCATTTAGATTTCTGGTGAGCGCAATGCCACTCCTTTGTGAGTAAGGCACTTGGAGACACAGGTGTTCCCCTGTTTGCTCCTTGCGGAATATGGAGACACCAATGCAGCTGGTGTCCATCACAAGCCCACAAGAAGCATTTTTACGCTATTGCAGTGGTTGTTTCGGTAACGATGTATTTCATCTGATGAGTTCCCAATCTCATCAGGGGTCATATACGACCGGCTTGTGGCCAGGCGCACCAATCGTCACTTACGACATGTTCAGAGTGCAGGAACGAATATTGATGTGGATCGGTTGAGAGGTAGTAGCTTATTCTCATTACTGAGAGTATTTGTTGTACATATAGTTGAATATTATTTTATGTCTATTTTATTATTATTTAATTATGGTTATGTGTAGAATGGTTTGTGAGAGCACGTGGGCTCACTTGGAGATATATTTCTCTTCTCCGCTCCTGAGGGAGCATGGGGCAACCAGTGTGGTTTGCCTCCACATGAAGCATTCAGATGCTCTTGCAGTAGTGGTTTCGGTAGCAACCGATGTTACACGGTTTGCGCGGGCAAGGGTCAGACTAAAAAAGACACCCTGGTCCTCCAGGTTGGGGGTTTTAGCATAGGGCTGACACCCCTGTCTATGTAAAAAGAAATGAAGTTACGGAAACAACAACGAATAAACAAACTTTGCTGCGGGACGGACATCCGGAGTCTGAGGCTCTTATGACTGTCAGTGGTGAAAGCCGAAAGGAAGCCACTGACATGAAAACGGACGTCCTGACCGCAAAACATGATACAAGAATAGGATTTTTGAATGTCAGGACAATGAACGAGACGGGTAAACTAAAACAGGCCATGGCAGAAATGAGAAACTATAAGTTACACATTCTAGGGATAAGCGAGAGCAGATGGACAGGGGCAGGACAAGTTAAAACAGCAACAGGAGAAAGAGTACTTTACTCTGGAAGAGAGGATGGACAGCACAATGAAAGTGTAGCCATTATTCTACAGAAAGGAATAGAAAGGACATTACTGGAATGGAAACCCATCAACGACAGACAGATAAGAATAAGATTGAGACGGAGATTCACCAACACCACAATAATACAATGCTACTCACCAACGAATGACAGCGATGAAGAGGTCAATGATGAATTCTATCAACAACTGCAGAAAGAAATGGAAGACACACATAGGTATGATCTTATTATAGTAATGGGAGACCTCAATGCAAAAGTTGGTATACACAATACATATAATGAAAGAGTAATGGGGAAATGCGGCAGCGGAACAGCAAACGAAAATGGGGATAAATTAATAAGTTTCTGTAGCATAACAACCTGCTCGTTGGAGGAACACTTTTCCCACATAAAGAAATTCACAAATTAACATGGGAATCATCAAATGGTCGGGAAAGAAACCAGATAGACCACATCATGATTAACGGTAGATGGAGACATGCATTACAAGATGTGAAGGTAAGAAGAGGTGCAGATGTGGGAAGTGATCACCAATTAGTAGTAGCAAAACTGAAAGCGAAACTAGGAAAGGCTGGACCAACTGTAACTACACAGAAAAGATTTGACATCAGCAAATTGAAGGACCCCCTTACCAGAAAAGCTTTTGTGGCTGACATAAAGAAACGATATCAATTTGCCAAAAGTCAGGAAAAGACATTGACTGATTATAAAGACCAGAAATTCAACACAATTTCAACAATATATAAGGAAAGCAGCAAATCATGCTTGGGATTCCAGGAAAGGAAGAAGCAAGACTGGATAACACCAGAAACATTAAACACCATAACGATGAGAAAGGAAATGAAAAGAAAGAAAACAGAAGCGAAGTCCCCCAGGTTAAAGCAACTATATAGAGAAAAGTACAGTCAGCTGGACAAGGAAGTTAAACGCCAAACCCGAGCCAACAAAAGGACTTTCCTAGACGATCTTGCAAGACAGGCAGAAGAGGCAGCACTGAGAAATGAACAAAGCACAGTATACAAAATAACTAAATTCATCAGCGGAAAACGAAGCACAAACAATATTACATTAGCAAGAGATAAGCAAGGAAATCTCATCACGACAGCATCGGAACAGGAAACAAGATGGGCAGAGCACTTAAGAGAAATTCTGAACAAGGAACCACCAAAGACACAATTGAATGTTCCTGAGGCTGAAAACGATCTAGATGTAAATACAGTCATTCCACAAAAAGAAGAAATCATCGCCGCAATCAAAGGGTTAAAGAATAGAAAAGCTCCTGGTCAAGACAACTTAAATGCAGATCTATTTAAGACAGACCCTGAGCTAGCAGCAGAACTATTAGAACCACTATTTGCACAAGTCTGGAAAACAGGGACAATACCAACAGAGTGGAGCAAAGGAATAATTGTCAAATTTCCCAAGAAGGGAGATCTTGCAGACTGCAATAATTGGAGAGGAATCACTATTCTCTCAGTTCCCATCAAAATACTAGGCAGGATACTTATACAGAGAATTTCAAATGCAGTAGACCACAAACTGAGGAAAGAACAAGCAGGATTTAGAAAGAACAGAAGATGTGTAGATCATATATTTACTCTCAGGAACATTATAGAGCAGTGCTCAGAATGGCAAAGACAGCTGTACATTAATTTCGTTGATTTTGAACAGGCTTTTGACAGCATACATAGGGACAGTTTATGGAAAATACTGAGGGCTTATGGAATTCCAAGAATGTCAATCATAAAAAGCCTCTATGCCAACTTTACGTGTAGTGTTGGGCAGAGCAACCTAACCTTTGAGGTGAAGACAGGAGTACGACAGGGATGACCCTTATCAACCACTCTATTTTTAACAGTCATATACTGGGTAATGCGCCAGACAATAGAAGGCAGTCCAAGAGGAATAAGATGAACTACATTTTCTCCATTGGAAGATCTGGAATATGCAGATGACATTGCACTACTAGCACATTCACATCAACACATCCAGGAAAAAACGGACAGACTTAATAAGTATAGCCAGTAGGTGGGCTTGAACATCAATCTAAAGAAGTCAGAGGTCATGACGCTCAATGTGAGCAGCCCTGAGCCCATATCAGTAAGGAATCAGCAACTGGTACAGACAGACACCTTCACATACTTTGGGTACATGGTAACACCAAACGGAGGGGCAGGGAAAGACATCAACAACAGAATGAATAAAGCAAGAACAGACTTTTTTAGCCTAAACAACATCTGGAAGTCCTCTCAGTACAGCAAGAGCACAAAATTAAGATTATATCAGAGCTGTGTGCTTTCTGTGCTTCTCTATGGTGCCAAATGCTTGAGAGTTATAGAGAAGGAAATGTCGAAATTGTCCTCTTTTCACACAACATGACTTAGAAAAATACACCGAATCTTTTGGTCGAATACCATCACCAACCAAGATCTGTTTACTCGGAGCAAGCAAGAGGACATGCAAACCATCATAGCTGGCAGACGCTGGAGCTGGGTTGGCCATGTCCTCAGAAGACACCCCGATGCCATCACAAGAACAGCTATGCTTTGGACCAATGAAGGAAAACTAAAGAGAGGCCGACCAAAAACAACTTGGCGTAGGACTGTGGGGGCTGAGATGCAAAGAATGAACCAGAGTTAAGGCACTGTAAGAAGGATGGCCACCGATCGAGCAAAGTGGAATCAATTTATAGTTGCCCTACAAGACGCCACTAGGCGTGATGGCCACTGACTGCTTTGACGTGTCCCCACCACGATGTTACCTATCACTTTGCTCACAGGCTGGTAATTCATCGCTGTGCGCAATGGAGCAGAACGCGAATACGCTTCGATTGTAAAAGCGTGCGAGTTGTGGAATGGGTGTGACACAGATTTTTAGTGTATGACGTGGACAGGGTCTTCTGCGGGGAGAACGAAGGTGATCGTTAGCACAGTTGTGTGTGGCTGGTGTTTTCGAAGTGTATGGATTTTTATGTGAGAGCGACAGACCAGTGTTTATTGTTATAAAATATTTCAGAGTCAGGATAATTGACTCAATTCATTAAGAATGTGTGCCTGATTGTGTGTGGCTTAAGGAGATGGACAGTAAGTGATGTGAATCAATACGGATTTGTAAAGTATGAAGGCGTTGTAGACGATACATAGACATTCTGACTTTAAACCGGCACAACGACATTATTGCTTATGGCTGCTACTGATCACATTTGTATCACTGGTGTAACGTCATATCATCATATGCTCTCAAAAGAAGTGAAGTACACTTATGTTGTATTGTGACATATTAAATGTGATAAAACGTACAACAAGCTGTTGATCAAGATTCTTCAAGTTGGCCATTCCGTACGTTACTGTTGAGACTGTTGTCTATTATATCAAAATATCTTACAAGACCAGTGCAGCACATTAATATACTCGTTACCCAATAGCCTTCAATAAGTATAAGGTAACACCCTACAAGACGCCACTAGGCGTGATGGCCACTGACTGCTTTGACGGTCGGTGGCAAAGGATCAAAGAAGATAAGAGATAAGTGTAAGATATGTTATAGGATGATAAAGTAGCTTAAATGACGTCAATGTATGACCTCAGGTCAATGTTTGCCAAAAATATAGATTGACTAAATAAGTACTATAGCACGTTTCACTAGCTTTGCCCTCAAACAAATGTAATTATCTGATTAACCGTCTAACGTATTAATGCCATTTTTTGCACACGATGTTATATTGGGTTAGACCCAACAAATATATACTTTATATCTGTGCATCTTGTCCAGTTCCCATAAACGGATGAAATCCTTTGATCTTTGTCGGCATACTAATTATTGTGTATCGAGAAAAGAAATTTTACCACTTCATGGACAGATTCTGTGAATTGATTAGGCATAGGCGTGTCTACTATTACAATAATGTGGCCATCACGTTTGCAATTGAATACGTGTTGAAGATGATTTCTTAAATGATCTCCATGCGAAATACTCGTGACATTGTTTGTCATTGACATTTAATGCGCTACCAAACTGGACCTTCCTTGATCTAATTATTTCAATGGGTATCATCTCTTTGCGGTTCATAAATATCATAATGGAACGTTGCTCCTCTAATGTGCTTGTAAATAACGGCAAGGTCATCTTTAAAGAAATTAAACTTCATCCGAATCATAATCAGATGTCTCTGAGAAATTGAAAATCAATCTCGGCTGAATGAAGTACAAACCATCATTCTTCCAATATTCCTCTTCCTCTTGTAACACATGGTTCTCACTTTTCTTCCAATAATCCCTGGCTATATTGGAGATGGCGGCTTTTATAAGTATTTCAACATCTTTTAATTTGAACGTTCTATTTTCTGTTGCTACCTGTTCCTTAATTTTAGCCCATACTAATTCTATTAGGTTTAAGTGAGAATGGTAAGGAGGTAATCTTAAACATCTGTGACCATGTTCATGGATTGCCTTGTCTATGTGAAATATCTTTGTATGCTGTGTCTTTTTTTACAATTCCAAGTAATTCAGGTTCATGGACATTTCGTTCAATGGAATGTTGTTTATGGTCAGCCAAATCTTTATTACATCTTTAATACTTGGTGAATTAGAAACTTTATCTTCTGGTGCCACAACGTTGTGATATGAGGCATTGTCCATTATCAAACACCACGGTCTATCTAAGGAAGAAAGTACATGATTCACAATCCAATCTTGAAATATCTTGCCATTCATCTCTGCATGGTAATCCCTATTATCTGTGGATTTTGAAACAAATATGAGTTTAGTATTATTTAGAAGCCCATGATGGCTGCTTTCTGAGTGTGCAATTATTAGGCGCTGTCCTTTGCTGCTTGGTACTAGTCTCTTAGTTGTTCCATCAGATGATTGCCATTCTCGTTCATTACTGTGGTGCGCATTGATCCACGTTTCATCCAAATACACAAAATCATAACAATCTCTTCTCATTTCTCTGACCTCGCGTAAATATTTGCTTCTCATTGCAACTATATGAGGCTTCTCACAAATAAGGTTTCTACCACCAACATATTTTCTAAAAGTGAATCCCAAACTCCAAATAGTCCTCCATAGCGTAGATTTGGAAATATCAATGTCATTATTCTTTCTTAACCAAATTTTCAATTTCCTTAAAGTCACTGCCTCATTATTGTGAAACATATTTCAAATTTCTCTGCGGATCAATTCTCTGTCAAAATTATCCACCACTCTTGGCCTAATTTTCGTGTGTAAAACACTGGAATTAGACATTTCAGATGTCGCTATCCAGCGGTGCAATGATCGTTTGCTTATCCCCAAGGCGTGAATAGTCCTCTTTTGTGGGTTTGAAATAGAATGATATAGTTTTCCTCGAGTAGCTTCATTGCAGAAATACTTTAAAATCCTATTTGTGATTTGCTGTAATGTCATAAAATGTACTCGCAGACTCATTTTTCCTTCTTAACCACACAATAATTTTTGTAGACACACCTCTGATTGACAATGTGTGCGTTGCACCGGATATAAACTGTTTTATGTTCAAGAAGTGCGATTTCACGCATTTTCACTCAAAAATCATGCCAATTGCTTGATAAACCAAAAATGTGCAAATGAGGTCGTATAATTTACTGTAGACATTTCAATATGTGTGCGTGTGATGTGTGTTGGCAAGTAGGATTTTATATTATATCGCAAAGAAACGAAAATTGAAACCAATGGCCGCATTTTAATGAAAAATTTAATTCATAGGGTCTATACCATTTCAAATTCACACACAAAATTTTACTTATATGCGTTATATATTCGCTGAGATATAGCATTTTGAAGTTGGGCAAAGCTAGTGAAACGTGCTATAACTGCATGGTTTGACCTTAATCAGACTGATGAAAATGCAAGACTATACCTTTATACAGAGATTCCTTATCACTATGTATTTCACAAAAGGCTCAGTATTTAAAAGGTCAGGCGAAAAGGGGGAGATAAAGTGGTTTCGCGCATGTCCGCTGTCAGCCCAAAAGATCAACACAGATTTTACTTGAGAATGCTATTGCAGCATGTGCGTGGAGCTCAGAGTTTTGCAGAACTGAGAACCGATGATGGAGTGGTTCAAGCATTATTTAAAGATGCTGCAATCGCACGAAATCATATTGAAAATGACGAAGAATGGGAACGGTGCTTACGCGAAGCTTCCGGCTGTAACATGCCACGCCAATTGCGACAAACATTTGCATTCATCTGTATCTTCAACTCGCCAAAAGAACCATAAACGCTTTTAAGAAATGTTTAAGGAGTTTATGATAGAAGATTATATTCGACACTTTGACGAATTTATTGCCGAGAAGAAAGACTTCAGGACATTTAAATGGTGCTCAAAATGCATGACATGAAATGTTCTGATTTTGGATTGCCTGAACCTGGTCCGATTGAAAATGTTGAGCATGTTTTCAAAGCAGCACATGAGGCTGAGAAAGCAGCACATCTGATTGTCACACTCAACCCTACACATATACCAATTTTTGAAGACATAACAGCGGCTATTGAGGATGATAGAACTGACGTCACGTTTTTTGCTTCCTCGACGTCCCAGTGGATCCGGCACAACCTACCTGTACAATACTCTTATGTGTTATGTAAGAGGACAAGGCACAACCTACCTGTACAATACTCTTATGTGCTATGTAAGAGGACAAGGCACAACTTACCTGTACAATACTCTTATGTCCTATGTAAGAGGACAAGGCAAAAAAGTTCAAGCATTTGCTACAAATGGAATAGCAGCTGACTTACTGGTAGGCGGTCGATCTGCGCACAGTCGCTTCAAAATACCAATTTCTGCAAACGAAACATCAGTATCAAACATGAAAGTGCCATCAAGTGAATCAATTAAATTGACAAAAGCATCATTGCTGATAAAACACGAGGCATCTATGCTTTCTACGCATTCTTTACGAATCATCGATCTGCTCCTCCGGGAAATTATGAATGACGTTCGACCATTTGGTGGAAAGGTGCTCATATTGGGTGGCGACTTTCGTTAAACTAAAAACCTTGTTCCCAGATGCAGTATAACAGATATCATCGAATTGTGCGTCGAAAATTCACCATTGTGGCTTCATGTAAAACAAAGAGATCTGATTATAAACATGCGTTCTGCAGGTCAAAATGAGTTCAATGATTGTGTCGCATTTGGGCGATGGACAATTGTCAAACGAAATTGATGGATTTGATCCGGAATTGATTGAGCTTCCTGTGGCAATGGTGTACAATAAAAAAATTTTGTTTCTTAGATTTTTGGCACAGAAATTCTCACAGCAACTGCTGAAGGAATTGCAGACATTTAAAAAAATATCATTTTGACACCAAAAAATGTCGATGTGACAGCGCTCAATTTTAAATTGTTGGGAAAACTAGCTGGAAATGAAAGGGTTTATTGGAGCATATATACCATGATTTCAGATGATCCCAACGACGCAATTGATTTCCCAACCGAGTTCCTCAACGAGCAGTGCCCATCAGGAATGCCTCCGCACTTGCTAAAATTAAAGGTTGGTGCATTTATCATGTTGTTGCAAAATATTAACCCAAAAAAGGACTTTTGAATGGCACGCGGTTGGTCATCAAAGTCTTGCATCGCAATTCCATTGATGCAGAAATTATCACTGGCAGTAACAAGGGTGAACGAGTCTTAATTCCTCACATTGACTTAGAACCGAGCGAGAGCAGTTTGCCATTTAGGATGCGACGTCGTCAATTCCCAGTGATTTTATCATTTGCAATGACGACCAATAAGGCGCAAGGACAATCGTTTGATCATGTAGGAATTTTCCTTCCTGAACCTGTTTCCGGACACGGCCAGCTCTATGTCGCCCTCACCCAATGTACAGATCATAAAAACTTGAAAGTGTTTGTTAAAACCACTTATTACCAGGGAACACTCTTTGAAAACAATCCACGCACTTTCACACGAAATGTTGTCATCAATAAACTTTTAAATTGAATCTAAAATAACATAATTCACGCCGTGTGTGCGTTGGTCACAGCTGAGGAATGCAACCGTGTTGAAAAATTGCATTTTCTCCTTTATATATACTCTCCCGAAAATAGTTACAATCAACAAAGAAAAGCGTTCAAATGACGGTGTTCATGAACAGTTTGATTACACTGCATAATGGAAGGAAACCAAAAACAATCTAAGATTGTACTTCTATCTGCTCATCCGGGAACGGAAACAGCACACTATAATTAATACCCCTTCAAGTTTGACGGGTTATTGCTAGTCCCAACTAAGATAATTACAGATGTGTTACGTCGGTCGGTCTCTCTCAAAATAGTAACTCGCGTCAGCAAAAAAAGTGCGCAGCGCACGGTGTGCAACTTGCGCGACGTGGGTGTTATATAAAACAAATACTTTGGTTTTTTTTTTTTAATTTTAATTTATTCTTTCACGAAATTAGTAGCGCTCGACAAAGAAAAAGTGTGTAAAAATTGGTGTGCATGAGCATTAATATACCAAAGTGAATTGTATTTGAACGGTTTGACAAATAATGATCAAGATGATAAGATGGCTGCCCAATCTGCGACTACTAACAGGAAAAAACGGTGGCGTCAATCGCAGCGAGCAGGTGGGACTATAGAAGAAGCAGCAATGTATTGTCTCCATTATATATACTCTCCCGAAAATAGTTACAATCAACAAAGAAAAGCGTTAAAATGACGGTGTTCATGAACCGCTTGTTTACACTGTATAATGGAAAGAAACAAAAAACACTCTATCAATGTACTTCTATCTGCTCATCCGGAAACGGAAACAGCACACTATAATTAAAAACCTGTCAAGTTTGACGGGTTATTGCTAGTTTGAATATATTGACCTGTTTTAAAACTATTTTATTTACGCTAATTGTGCATACTGAAGAATATTAGCAAGAAAAGCGCGCATTTTCTTGGGTCGTGCAATTTAGTAAAGATGTCATAAGCGCACCACTTTTAGGACATTTTCACACTGCAACTTTAATGGAAAAATGTTAATGCTGGCTTTTTTCAGGGAGGCATCAAAGAAGAGTTGGCTACTTGAAGAGCAGCAGCTGGGAGACTTGTTCGTGCCATAAAGCGAGGATTCCTCAGCAAAAGAGAAGTTGGCAAGAAGACAAAGATTGCTATATACCTCTCCATTTATGTCCCAGTCGTGACATATGGATGTGAGTCCTGGACAATGACTACAACTCACAAAAGCCAGATCCAAACCTCAGAAATGAGGTATCTGAGGAAGGTGATTGAAGTAACTAGAAGAGACATGGTCCGCAACCAGACGATACACCAAGGCCTAAAACCCAACCCCTGCTGACTCAAGTAAAACAGTCCCAACTAAGATGGTTTGGTTCTGTCTGCAGAATGGGAGAAGATTGTCTACCACAACATGCAGGGGAAACAAAGAGCCAGGGATCCAGACCTCCAGAACTACCCAGATTTCGCTTGGAGGACAATATTAGACAATCTTTGAAGGACCGAAGACTAGAAGGGAACCAAACCAGGAGGAAGACAGCCGATAGGATAGTATGGCGCTCTCTCTTCGAAACCTCTGCACCTTACGGTAGAAGAGGAACGACTAAGTAAGAATGTTTTTTCAGGGATGTAATTTATTTTATATCAATGGGAAACAATTAAGCGACAAATTATAAATAATAACAGTGACATATAATGTAGATTTTAACACTTTACCATGTGTTTTCTACTCATTATTTAAAATATAACTGCAACTTTGCAAATTTAATAATCAACTATGGTTAACAAAGTTAAAATACAGTGGTGTATGAAAAATGAAGCACAGGTGTTGCCATAACTGACATTGACTTTAAAGTGGCTTTCGTTAAAAAAAATTATTTTACTGGGCGCGACTGTAATACTTAACTATCTAAGTGTTGACGAATATTTATTGTTGGTGTTGGATTCCGTCATTGTTGGTTCAAGGGGTGTTATTGACTGTTCCGTCACTCGTCAAATTATGTGGCGCTAGCACGTCCCTGGCGGTAATGCTATGAGTATCCCTCCATTTGTCAAAGCACACGTCTCCATGACCTGTCTGATGTAAACGTCTAGCGTAAACTGCTGGCAACTGGATCCACAAAACCGATTATTGTGAATGAATTTAAAGACGTTTTGTACTTGAAAAACTTGCGAATAGTGTCAGGACACTGGTTTTAAGAGGCTTTCTTACCGGTGGTTGAGGTATTACTTTAATTACAATCTCAATGCTATTCTGTAGGTAGGTTTCTAAGACTAGTGGATTCCAGTTCTATAGTCATGTTTTCTTTCTGTCTAATATCAGAAGAAATAATTGGTTTTATTGTTGTTGTTCCTAGGGCTACTAATAATTGGTTTTATTGTTGTTGTTTTTCGATTTGTGGATTAACTAGGGCTACTGAGCTTATTGCTCTTTTGTAGCCGATACCAAGTTGAATAGCTATAGGTACGAAAAAAAAAAAAAAAAAAAAAAAAAAAAAAAAAAAAAAAAAAAAAAAAAAAAAAAAAAACTAGGGCTACTTATCTACACTGTAGATCAAGATCAAGGCTTTTCCTAAGGCTTTTGTGCCATTCCGAAACGTGTTGAGTTGAAGTAAAGAGCTCCAGTTTCTCCAGCTTGGCTTGTATCTAAAGGATTGTCACATCTGATCCAAAGCTAGGATTAAGAAGCTTGTGGCATACTGTGCACGCACCGCCATCCAAGCGTGCTGTCGAAATATGTAGAACTAAAATGCTGTGTTCTGGTTCTGGGCTCTGTCAAGGAATCGCCACATCCTACACAAAGCCACTTCTCATATCCCCTTGCCTATCACGGGGTCAATAGTGACATCTCCTCCATGCAGGCAACCAGGTAACAGCCAGAGTTATGTCTTGGGCTCAAATGACGTATTCAAGATTAGAGTGCAATGCTGGGTTATTTAATGAAGACTTTTACTCCGTCTAGAGCTAGCGATCACCAAAAAATCAGTGTGGCAAGTCTACTCATCCACTGCGCGTCACCGTCAACAAATTAGAAAATAAAAAAGAGAGTGAGGTGGAAGAGAGGTGTAACAAGATGTGATAAGAAAACCTTGAATGGAGACAGCAAAACAACGACACGGAGCGGATGAGAAAAGACACAGGGAAGAGCTAAGGAGAGAAATTGAAGGAGGTCACAGAAACATGTAACGATCGAAGATTTGACTTGTCACAGGACCAGACACCGAAAGCAGCGATAGATTTTTATAATGTTGCCTAAAAATCCTAACGCAACAGAATGTTCAGACGCTTAATAATCATACTTATTCCTGACTGCAAGGTCTTTAATATTTGATCATGTGCCCTAATATAACCGACGAACCCAGTGTCCACGGTGAACGGGGCTCTTTAAAAAATTCAGCATATTGAGTCGCACAATTAAAATATTGCTCACGATCACTTAGGAAATAGACAAGAAATGTCAGGCAGACAATAAAGTCGTGGTAGAACAGTTTGGTGTGTGACAGGATAGCAGAACAGGAGATGCAATGTTTTGTATAAGAATATTAGAAGAAGAAACAAACTGTAGATGCCCAACAAAATAGTTACACGTTTTTCATTGACTATAATTATACTTTTGACAGCGTCCATCATGAGAAAATAATTGAATGCCTAGAAGTTGTGTATGGAAAACTTACTTACTTACTTAGTCGTTCCTCTTCTACCGTGAGGTGTAGAGGTTTGGAAGAGAGAGCGCCAGACTATTCTATCAGCTGTCTTCTTCCTGGCCTGGTTCCATTCTAGTCCTCGGTCCTTCAAAGATTGTCTAATGTTGTCCTCCCAGCGGACTCTGGGTCGTCCTGGAGGTCTGGATCCCTGGCTCGTTGTTTCCCATGCTTGTCGTGGTAGCCGATCTTCTCCCATTCTGCAGACATGGCCAAACCATCTTAGTTGGGACTGTTCTATTTGGGTCTGCAGCGGGTGGGATTTTAGGCCTTGACGTATCGTCTGGTTGCGGACCATGTCTCTTCTTGTTACTTCAACCACCTTCCTCAGATACCTCATTTCTGAGGTTTGGATCTGGCTTTTGTGGGTTGTAGTCATTGCCCATGACTCGCATCCATATGTCAAGACTGGGACATAGGTGGAGCGGTATACAGCCATCTTCGTTTTCTTACCAACCTCTTTCTTGCTGAGGAATCCTCGATTTATGGCCTGATAAAGTCTCCCAGCCGCTGCTTTTCGAGTGGCCAACTCTTCTTTGATGCCCCCCTTTCGGTCTATAATAGCTCCGAGATATTTAAAGTGGTCGACCTGCTCCAGGACCTGTTCTCCCAACTTAATCTGATGTTTTCTTTCTTCTCGCGATATCACCATGGATTTTGTTTTAGAGCTGCTTATGACCATCCCTCTCTTCTCCAGCTCTTCCTTCCAGACTTGCAGGTTGGATTGGAGATGTGTCTCTGATTTAGCAATCAGGACAACATCATCAGCAAATGCTAGCTCTGAAATACAGACCTGTCTCATCTTCCAGTACCCCACTGAATACTTTCTTGTTCTCTCCTTACATGCGTGTATGGAAAAGACATTAGAAAACTAGGTAACCTTTATTGGGAACAAACTACTACAGTACGATCTGAAAGGAATTACTCACCATACATAGATATAAAGAGAGGTGTCAGACAAGATTGCGTACTGTCCCCCTGGATATTAAATTTATGCACAGAAAAGCTGCTTTAAACAGATATAGGAAATAGCAGGACTAACCATCAGGAAGGATCAATAAACAAACTTAAATATGCAGATGATACAGTTTTGTTAGCTGAAAGTGAACAAGAATTACAAGTACTAATAATGCAATTAATCTTTGTAAGTTTTGATTATGGGTTGAACATTAACATTGAACAAAATAAAGATAATTAACAGATGTAAGTAAATACTACCAACGGGCTGATCACCCGTTTGCCAGTCACTTCGATTACGGAAACAACAGCAAATGGATTGATTTGCCGTTGCCCTAAAGACGCCAATAGGCGTGATGGGAAACAATGGCAAAGAAAACCTATCTGCTGTTGCCCTAAGACGCCACTAGGCGTAATGGCCACTGACTGCTTTGACGGTCAGTGGCTAAGGACGGAAGAAGAAGAAGAAGTAAATACTAGACTACAGGGCTTTAATATTTGAATAAGCCTCCTAATATAACCGACAGACCTTGCGTCTAAGTTTAAGTGTAACGGGGCGCGCCTCGCTTAAACGAGGCAAAACTCATATTTAAAACAGAATGATAATTAGTAAAGCAGACGATGAGCCAATATTACAAACAAGAATAGATGGGGAATTCTTGGAACAAGTCAAGAGTTTCTCATATCTTGGTCACATGATAACAAGACATGGCAGATGTAAAACAGAAATCAAGAGGAGAATAGAAATGTCTACAGCTACATTAAACAACAGGAGACAAATAATTAATATCCAACCAATTAGTTCACAAATTCAAACTAAGAATCAGCAAATGATTTTTCTTTTTTTTTTCACTATTGTACAGAGTAGAAACATGGACAATGAGTAATTACAAGAAATAATTGTAGAAGAATGGGTGGCATCTCGTGGAAGGAGAAGAGAACTAAAAATAACGTCCTAGCAAATCTCGGAATGAAAAGATAAGTTTTAAAAAATATCACATTTAGGCAGCAAAAATATGATGATCATATGACAATGCATAATACCTTGCTGAAGACTATATTGGAAGGAAGAGATGAAGTAAGCGGGAAGATAATATCAAGAAATGGTCTATCAAAGTGCACCATTAAGACCAGAGGCAGAAGAATTTCGACATAACGTGTAGTCCACCTTCGTTGCAGATATGGCAGTTGGTAATGATGATGTTTAATACATCGATGAAAATAACCAAAGAGAGTTATCTGTGTGTTGCCGGCTTTGTCAATGGCTCAGATTTGCCTGGCAACCGGTTGAGAATAGGCAGCAGGAGTGGAGAAGGTGAATTTAAGACTGTTATAAGTTCCCAGCAGGTAGTCCCAGTGATTCTGAATCTCGTGACACTGTAACTCCTACCACTCTATCCCCCTCTCTATGTTATAATGCTAACGAGCCCTCACCTCCCCTATTACACTGAGTGAACAGAAGAGGAAGAAAGGAAGAAATGTATGTCTCTTTCGCACACTTTCTTTCCTTCTCTATATAGGATATTAACGTGTGTTGGTAAAGCAAACACAACTACAACATTTTTTGAATTACTGAAATATAACAACATTCAATTACACTAATACAAATGCAACTAGGAATGACATTAACTTTCCCTGTGAAGAAATATATTAGTTAATGCAAATTACACAAATAAATCGTAAGACTATACTCGGCGATGATGATGATGGATGTAAGTGAGTCCTAAATACTAACAAAAGGATATCTTGTTTCGGGTCTCTGACTGACTGTCAATATAACTCTGGGTATTTGTATACACTGGACCAGTCTTTGTGTGCATTCAATAATACTGGACAGTCCACTTTATTTCGTCAGGTGTCGATGGCCTGTTCTTTTGCTCTTCACAAAGCGAGTGTTGACATTGCCACGCGCGTCTGAGGTGGCTTGTTACTAGGTTGTGTTGAAGCAATGTTATGCGGTGGAGACTTGGTCTGATATGCAGATGTCCATGTGTGGTAAAGATATTTTCCTCAGATGGTGATGATGGTGAAATCTGGTATATAGTGGAATTTGTTTGCGCATCAGTTTTACGGGAAGAATCTGTCCATTACTGCAGGTAATGTAGGATCTCGATAAAGTTTGTAGGCACTGGGTTTACAAGATCGTCCGTCTCCTCTTGCCCGTTCTGATCAAGATTTCTCAAAGGCACTTGTTGTAAAGATAGTCCGTTTTGCTCCTGCAACTTCTGATCATAAATTCACGTGGACAGCTCTTAATAATGCAGCAATCCTTCTGGGTATTGTCTGCTTACTTTTCTGTGTGGGTGGTCGACGATAGAAAGCTCCTTCACCGCCTGGCAAATTCCTTTCTGACCCCCGTGGAGTATGTGGTAGGTTTGGTGCCGTTAATTATCTGTGAGATGCGTGTCGTCGCAGTATCTCGGATCGGCCCTACTCTTTTAGCTTGTCCCGTAATTAGCGCCAACAAAGTAGTAGACGAAGGCTGAGTTATCTCAAATGATCCCTGTCTCTACCACTGCGATGGATAAAATAACGAACCCTTATAAGTACCCCTTAATCTATGTTACGCCTGTAGTGTGTTCTTGTATGTGAAATCTTACCACTATAATGAATGATTGTGCGGTGTTTACTGCACGGTTAATGTGACCGCTTGGCCTTTCTCGCTAGCTTTGTCCCTCCTACTTCCACGCTTAGCATTTATATGTGTTACAAGATGCTACATGTAAAAATGACAGTCCTTAAAAGCAAATAAGACGTTTTTACACAAAACGCAGTATTCATTCAAAGTTCAGTTGCCGTTACTGCTCTGACAGGGCAAACGTAGGTCAGTCCCAGATAATAATGAATGGGTTTTATAAGCGTGAAAGTGGGAAATGAATGTTTGTGTGATCTGGTTTTTTTTATCATATTGTTAAGTTGGAAAAGATCACACATGTGAAAAAAAAGTCGAAATAACAGATTGTCGTGTGCAAAAAGGTCGAAAAGCGGAGGAGAGGAGTGCAAATGTTAATTATTGTGTCGTGTGAGAAAAGGACGGGTCGTGTGAAAAAAAGGCGGGAAAAAAGAAGAAATAGTATAAATAGAAGAAATGTGGGCGATAGGCAGAGATTTCAGGATTTATGATTCAACGGATACCATGATTTTAGACTAGAGGATTTTTACAAATAGCGTTAGGAGAACTTCGTCTTTGAGGATACCAAGACAAGTTTTTTCTTTAGTAGACAAGTGTGTATATTATTCAGTTGGATTATAGATTGTTCATTTTGGATAAACAACCATCATTTTGTGAAATTTACAGTGTTTGTCTAATGTCATCAATAAACTCTAATATAATTTCTACATTTGCTGTTTGTGGAAATTTACAGTAATTTCTTTCGGATATAAGTTGTTGTGCTGAAACTGTTTTGCAACTGTGCAATCTTACTTACTTACTTACTTACTTAGTCGTTCCCCTTCTACTGTGAGGTGTAGAGGTTTGGAAGAGAGAGCGCCAGACTATCCTATCTGCTGTCTTCCTCCTGGCCTGGTTCCATTCTAGTCCTCGATCCTTCAAAGATTGTCTAATGTTGTCCTCCCAGCGGAATCTGGGTCGTCCTGGGGGTCTGGATCCTTGGCTCTTTGTTTCCCATGCTTGTCGTGGTAGCCGATCTTCTCCCATTCTACAGACATGGCCAAACCATCTTAGTTGGCACTGTTCTACTTGGGTCTGCAGGGGGTGGGATTTAAGGCCTTGACGTATCGTCTCGTTGCGTACCATGTCTCTTCTTGTTACTTCAACCACCTTCCTCAGATACCTCATTTCTGAGGTTTGGGTCTGGCTTTTGTGGGTTGTAGTCATTGCCCATGACTCGCATCCATATGTCAAGACTGGGACATAGGTGGAGCGGTATACAGCCATCTTTGTTTTTTACCAACCTCTCTCTTGCTGAGGAATCCTCGATTTATGGCCTGAAAAGTCTTTCAGCTGCTGCTTTTCGAGTGACCAACTCTTCTTTGATGCCTCCCTTTCGGTCAATAATAGCTCCGAGGTATTTAAAGTCGTCTACCATCTCCAGGAACTGTTCTCTTAGCTTAATCTGATGTCTTCTTTCTTCTCGAGATATTACCATGGATTTTGTTTTAGAGCTGCTTATGACCATCCCTCTCTTCTCCAGCTCTTCCTTCCAGACTTGCAGGCTGAATTGGAGATATGCCTCTGATTTAGCAATCAGGGCAACATCATCAGCAAATGCCAGCTCCGAAATACAGACCTGTCGCATCTTCCAGTACCCCACTGAATACTTTCTTGTTCTCTCTTTACATGCCTTAATGACATCGTCCATGAGGAGTATGAAAAGGTAAGGTGACAGGATATCACCTTGTCTTACACCAGTAGTGGTCCTGAACTCTTCCGACTTATAGTTTGCTGTCCTCACATAATTTCTGCAAGACTTGTAGAAGCTCTGTATAGCATGAATCAGAGGTGCTGGAAGGTTCTTCCTTGCCAAACAATCCCAAAGTTTGCTCCAGGGGACCCTGTCAAACGCCTTTTCCAGATCTATGAAACAAAGATGGATGTCACTCTTATACTCAAGGTCGTTTTCACTCAGCTGTCTGAGTGTGAAGATTAGGTCTTGATTACTTCGCTTCGCTCCGAATCCGCACTGAACCTCATCCAATTGTGGCTCAGCTAGGCGTCGAAGTCTCTGCTCTAGGATTCTAGAGTAGATTTTACCAGGGACACTGAGAAGGGATATGCCTCTATGGTTTCCACACTGTCGATTGTCACCCTTTTTGAAAATTGGTGTTATGATGGCAATCTCCCAATCCTTTGGTATGGTCTTGTTGTACCACGCTGCCTGTAGAACACTTAAGAGTAATAGGTCGCCTGATGCTCCAATGTACACCATTTCTGGTGTTTACCATCATGCCCTGCTGCTTTGCCCATCTTGATTTTCTCCAGTGCTGCCTTCAGTTCTTCCATCTTTATGTCATCTTCACCATCATTGGTTTTCTCTTCTGTCCTAGTGGTTATCATTTCTGATGCTTCACCATCCAGGAGTTCTGAGAAATATTCTTTCCATCTTTCCATTACTTCCTTCGGGACAGAAAGCAATTTGCCTTGCTTGTCCTTTATAAATTTGAGAGGGCTTTGTTTTTCCTTTCTCATGTTCTTTAGGGTCTTATAGAACAATTTCTGGTTTTCTTGTGCATCTTTTTCTAGCTTTTCTCCAAATTCTTCCCAGGACTTATGTTTTGCTGCTAGCACTTTGTTCTTTGCTTCTGTTCTGAGTGTCACATATTCTCTATATTTTTCCATCTTATAAATCTTATAAATGTAATAATTCTGTGCATGGTGTTTATTGCAACCTGTACTTATGAGTATGAAATATAATATTATAATAAAACGTGACGGGTATTTACATTGTTATATTTATGGAAAATATGTATATATTATCTGACTGAAGTTAAGATATAATAATGATAAGGTACAAACTATATTACACTAACCTAGGTGTCCATATAACGAATTTCAATGACACACGTCCTGAAATCTTCCTCTTGAAATCTAGAACCCAAGTAGGTTGACGGACTGCTTTCTCTTAGCAATGCCGAGCGATAAATTTCGTTTGGTTTTATTTGGTCCTAATCGCCGCTTGCGATTTTTCGGGTTCGCTTCTGGTGTCATGTGAAATTTCGTTTGTTTTCCTTTAGTCAGACATTCAGTCCTCATTACTGTGTAAAATTTCTGTAATGTTTTGCTATGGTCGCTCTCCTATTTAGCTTATCCGAGACAATCTGTCTGCGTTCGTCTTTTGGGGCATGTGCAGTGTTGATATCGTCTTTGTATTCTTTACTCATTTCATGTTGTTATTTATTCTTTCATATTGATTTTCGCCCCGACGTTGTGTCTCCGTTACTTCAGTATTATCCGTGAAGTCCGACTGACCACCTTTATGTTCTGTTACAAGCCGAAATAATATTTGCAGATTACTGGCCTTGGGTAAACACGTCCGAGACTTAGGGTCGATTACCTCGATAGTCTGTTGATGTAATGTCCCCCTGTTGTGAAAGCATTCCAGGTGAATGTTGTTGCGTTTACAGGGCTCACGCCGAGCGCTGTCTATTGTTATGTAAACATTCCCTGTAAAATTGGTGGATTTCCCATGAATGTTGACAAACGATGTCTGGTGCAGACAATGAGTATACACAACCGACTGCCTTCTCATTCCGTGAGAAATTTACCGACAAAATATTGGCAATCGGTCTTAGGAATTGAAATGCCGACTTACTCGCGTCCCGTGACATATGTCTCCCGCACCAAGTCTTAGCTTGCGAAGACTCCTGCGAGTCAGGATGCATTTTACATTCCCTATTGTCGGCTGTAGTTATCTTCTCGCTATTACTATCCTCCTCATCTTCCTCGTTTCCACCATCCTTCTCCGTGTCCAAATCATTCTCCTCGCAATCTTCCTCAGTTGCTTCTCCTGTATCAGCTATAAAGAGCTGCTCCATTTCCTGTTTCAATGTCGTGGCCGTGGCCAAGAGTTGTCGCCCCTGCTCGGCTAGGTTCGTAAATCTGGCTGTGATTTTCTGCACGCCTGCAGATGACTGTCTAGCCGCATTGGGCTGCAGTACTGAATTCGGATTTCCCTTATTCAAATGCTGTGTGGCTGCTCGTGTCCTGAAGTTGGCCGCTTCAGTTATGTGTCTGTCTAATTATCTCTTTAGCCGAATAATATGATATATTTCCCGCTGATTCTCCATTGGAATCTTATAATTGGTTCGAGATGCCTTCTCGACCATTGCGTATGGCCCGTGCCATCCAGTCTGTAACCTGTTCTGTTTGCTAAGCATAAACAGTAAAAACGTGTGCTCCTATCTCTATCTCACATCTGGGACCATTCGTATTATATTCTCTGTCATGTTGACGCCTCCTCTTCCTCATACGTGGTCTGTTTACCTTACTAGTGGCTTCCTCCGTTTTCTCATGATTTACTGCCCCTCTCTGGCATTCAAGGAATGATTTGATAAATCGATCCATGTCCTTTGCGATTCCCTGCCCATAATAATGGTGGGTGATTCTTTGCGTAGTGATGTATTGTCTGACCTGACCACTAGATGTTCTCCCTTGACACATCTGCCTTCAATGGGAGTCCGGGCGATAGCATCCCTCATTGGAGCATCGCCGTTAACTGTGAACTGATTTTCATTAAATTCCATCACTCAATTGTTCTGGTCTAACCAGTCTTGCCCTAAATATCGAACCGAATTCCAGGCTGGAATCGAATACCGCTTCCACTCTTTCTCCATTGACAAATTTGCGTTCCGAGGGAATCCGGGCGCTAGTTGCCGTCCCTGAAAATATCACTTTTCCTTCTCCACCCTTTTTCAATTAGCGTCCTGGTAATATTCGTTGCCAGGTTTAAAACCTCTTCTTTCTCTTGAGTGACCCATTCTGACTGACCTCAAGTTTCTGGGTGTCTTCTTTCTTCGTTCTGTCCACATAAACAATGTTTCCCCACTTCTTTCTCTTGCTAACCAATCTTTGAATCCGACGACGGATCAAAGTTGGCCATTGTTTGTCCTTATTACGTATCTTGCCCGTGGAGTGGTCATACTTCAAGATGCGGTGCAACCCATCTGTCCTTTTATAACGGGTACAGTGTTGTAAATTTCGTGCGTCGGCACTGTGCCTTGCGTAAAGCGCGTACACCAAGCGTTTCCTCTTGTGTCGCCTGGTGTCTTTCCTTCTGTCTATCCGTGTAGTTTTTATCTCGCCTCCTTATATAATCGGGGGCCTGTGGGTGTTGAGCTGCTGTATCCGCGCCGGCTCTGCCGCACAGTTTTCTCGTGATTCTCTTCTACCTCCTTTTGAAGAGAGAGTCGGGGGTGCATCTGTGTCCGTCGTCCACCCTGTCCCGATAATAGTATGTGTTTTTATCCCTTCTAAAGGCACCACATTTCTCTCCGTAAGTTTTAAAAAGTGGTAGGATCTGGCTTTCCCTCGTCCGGGGGAAAGGCAGACTTAGGCGACTTGGGCATCTGTCTATCTCCATGGATAAATCAGTAAAATGCCCGCCCCTCTCCGGTCGCTTCTTTCCACGTAGAAAGGCCGGTGGAGTGAGGTAATAGTTGTCCTCCTGATGTCAGGAGACATGTGCCTGTTTCTTCTTCCCGGTGATGCAGGTGAAATTTTGTTTTATTCGAAAGTCCCATTGCAAGATCCATCGAAGGTACCGGTTGCAATTAGAGTAGGCCCTTCTGTGCTTTCTAATAACTTTCCGTTATCTCTGCAGAGGTGTCTGGAATCCACTGAATCCATCACGCCCAAAGAAAAGCGGGCCCGAGTGAACCCTGCAGTTGTGGTTCAGAGGCGCCCATAGAGGTCTGTCATTTCGGCCCTGTTCACACGCAACCGTTTGTGCCGATGATTGACGGTTTTTTTCTGCCATCTCGTCCTTAGCTTTCCATGTGGATTTCTTTGCATATGGACGTAATGGAATGCAAAAGATGGAGGGTCTTCTAGGCGATGTACTAGCTCGCTTGCCCCGTTATGGGCCCGAAATAATAAATATTTCTGGTTTAACTTTTGTGGATTGTTCATATGCTATAAGCAACCTCTTCATCCGAAGTTCGTGCTCTCTCTCTGCCTTGATTCTCCTATCCTTGGCCTCTCTCTCTCTCTGCCTTGATTCTTCTATCCTCAGCTTCTCTCTCTGCCTTGATTCTCCTATCCTCGGCTTCTCTCTCTTCATTTTTTCTCTGCTAACGTCAATATTCTTTGCTCTACTTCTGCCGCCAGTCGATCTTTTCTCTCTTGCGCTGCAATTTTTGTCTTTTCTCTCCCTTGCCCTGCTTTGTGCGCAGTTAACATTTTTTCCCACATATTCCTCTAAGTTCTGCTTTCTCTAGTTTTAAATTCATTGCTTCCTGAAAAGCTGCCGTGCGAATCTGCCACCAATCTGCCATGGTCAATCTAGAATTCAATCTGCCTATCGCTACTCAAACTCTTATGTGAGAGAAAAGAATTTAGAGCGAAAAAAAAACTTGCCCTTGGCATAAGGGAGAAAACCAAAACAAAAACAACAATGTTTCCCGTATACTTCGCTATAACCTTTAACACCCGTACAGATAAAAGGACAATATTACAAAGCCCTGACCATAAACAGTCTGCCTACCAAGAAAACAATAACAAAATGTTTCGTTCTGAGTGGCTTAGCCGCTATTGTCCACTCGTGAACAAAAGGACTACACAATGTCGGGTCGCTCGTTCAATGCGTCCGACTTCAACAATGACCTATTGTCAGAGACCCAACGTGGTACTACACGTAGGTATACTGAAAGTTCAGGGTAACTTTATAATGATGACAAACAAATCAATATTGGTAAAACTAGATGCAGTACTTAAGTGTATATAAAGTAATATGGTGTAATATTCTAACATTATGTCAATGTCTTATTTAATATAATATGAATATCTAATCTAATTTAATATCAATATCTAGTTATCTAATATTCTAATCTGTATTCTTTCCTTCTTCTTCTTCTTCTTTGATCCTTAGCCGCCGACCGTCAAAGCAGTCAGTGGCCATCACGCCTAGTGGCGTCTTGTAGGGCAACAACAAATTGATTCCACTTTGCTCGGTCGGCGGCATCCTTCGTACAGTGCCCCAACTCTGGTTCATTCTTTCATCTCAGCCTCCACAGTCCACCGCCAGGTTGTTTTTGGTCGGCCTCTCTTTCGTTTTCCTTCAGGGGTCTCTTCTGAGGACATGGCCAACCCAGCTCCAGCGTCTGCCAGCTATGATGGTGTGCATGTCCTCTTGCTTGCTATGTGTAAGCAGATCTTGGTTAGTGATGGTATTCGGCCAAAAGATTCGGTGAATTTTTCTTAGGCATGTTGTGTGAAAAGAGGACAATTTCGACATTTCCTTCTCTGTAACTCTCCAGCATTCCGCACCATAGAGAAGCACAGAAAGCACACAGCTCTGATATAATCTTAATTTTGTGCTTGTGCTGTATTGGGAGGATATCCAGATGTTGTTTAGGCTAAAGAAGGCTGTTCTTGCCTTATTCATTCTGATGTTGATGTCTTTGCCTGCCCCGCCGTCTGGTGTTACTATGCTTCCTAGGTATGTGAAGGTATCTGTCTGTACCAATTGCTTATTCCTTACTGATATGGGCTCAGGGTTTTTCACATTGAGCGTCATTACCTCAGACTTCTTTAAATTGATGTTCAAGCCCACCTGCTGGCTAAACTTATTAAGTCTATTCGTTTTTTCCTGGATATGTTGATGTGAATGTGCTAGTAGTGCAATGTCATCTGCATATTCCAGATCTTCCAATGTAGAAAATGTAGTCCATCTTATTCCTCTTGGACTGCCCTCTGTTGTCTGGCGCATCACCCAGTCAATGACTGTTAAAAATAGAGTGGTTGATAAGGGGCATCCCTGTCGTACTCCTGTCTTCACCTCAAAGGTTAGGTTGCTCTGCCCAACACTGCACGTAAAGTTTGCTTAGAGGCTTTTTATGATTGACACTATGCAGCTTGGAATTCCATAAGCCCTCAGTATTTTCCATAAACTGTCCCTGTGTATGCTGTCAAAAGCCTTTTCAAAATCAACGAAATTAATGTAAAGCTGTCTTTGCCATTCTGAGCACTGCTCTATAATGTTCCTGAGAGTGAATATATGATCTACACATCTTCTGTTCTTTCTAAATCCTGCTTGTTCTTTCCTCAGTTTGTGATCTACTGCCTTTGAATTTTCGCTCCCCTCTACCTAAGTAGAATAAGATACAGTATAGAAGACTGTGAATAGGTTTATACAAAATTTGCAAAAAAGAATTATTTCATGTTTTAGTCTAGGGTAAGTCCCAAGGTATATTCCGGACTGTAGCCTCCACTTATGTCACAGGGTTATCCCGAAGGCTAACCAAAGAGAGTTATCTGTGTGGTGCCGGCTTTGTCAATGGCTCAGATTTGCCTAGCAACTGGTTGAGAATATGCAGCAGGAGTGGAGAAGGTGAATTTAAGACTGTTATAAGTTCCCAGCAGGTAGTCCCAGTGATTCTGAATCTCGTGACACTGTAACTCCTACCACTCTATCCCCCTCTCTATATTATAATGCTAACGAGCCCTCACCTCCCCTATTACACTGAGTGAACAGAAGAGGAAGAAAGGAAGAAATGTATGTCTCTTTCGCACACTTTCTTTCCTTCTCTATATAGGTAATTAACGTGTGTTGGTAAAGCAAACACAACTACAACATTTATTGAATTACTGAAATAAAACAACATTCAGTTACACTAATACAAATGCAACTAGGAATGACATTAACTATCCCTGTGAAGAAAGATATTAGTTAATGCAAATTACACAAATGAATCTTAAGACTATACTCGGCGATGATGATGATGGATGTAAGTGAGTCCTAAATACTAACAAAAGGATATCTTGTTTCGGGTCTCTGACTGACTGTCGATATAACTCTGGGTATTTGTATACACTGGACCAGTCTTTGTCTGCATTCAATAATACTGGACGGTCCACTTTATTTCGTCAGGTGTCGATGGCCTGTTCTTTTGTTCTTCACAAAGCGAGTGTTGACATTGCCACGCGCGTCTGAGGTGGCTTGTTACTAGGTTGTGTTGAAGCAATGTTATGCGGTGGAGACTTGGTCTGATATGCAGATGTCCATGTGTTGTGAAGATATTTTCCTCAGGTGGTGATGATGGTGAAATCTGGTATATAGTGGAATTTGTTTGCGCATCAGTTTTACGGGGAGAATCTGTCCATTACTGCAGGTAATGTAAAATCTCGATACATTTTGTAGGCACTCGGTTTACAAGATCGTCCGTCTGCTCTTACCACTTCTGATCAAGATTTTTCAAAAGCACTTGTTGTAAATATCGTCCGTTTTGCTCCGGCAACTTCTGATCATAAATTCACGTGGACAGCTCTTAGTAATGCAGCAATCCTTCTGGGTATTGTCTGCTTACTTTTCTGTGTGGGTGGTCGATGATAGAAAGCTCCTTCACCGCCTGGCAAATTCCTTTCTGACCCCCGTAGAGTATGGGTAGGTTTGGTGCCGTTAATTATCTGTGAGATGCGTGTCGTCGCAGTATCTCTGGTCGGCTCTACTCTTTTAGCTTGTCCCGTAATTAACGCCAACAAAGTAGTAGACGAAGGCTGAGTTATCTCAAATGGTCCCTGTCTCTACCACTGCGATGGATAAAATAACGAACCCTTATAAGTACTCCGTAATCTATGTTACCCCTGTAGTGTGTTCTTGTATGTGAAATCTTATCACTATAATGAATGACTGCGCGGTGTTTACTGCACGGTTAACAGGTAATGTAAGAGGCAAAATAAAAGTGTCTTGTATTTACTTCGTTATAGTTACTGGAAACTGTGCAATCTTATAAATATAATAATTCTGTGCATGGTGTTTATTGCAACCTGTACTTATGAGTATGAAATATAATATTATAATAAAACGTGACGGATATTTACATTGTTATATTTATGGAAAATATGTATATATTATCTGACTGAAGTTAAGATATAATAATGATAAGGTACAAACAATATTACACTAACCTTGGTGTCCATATAACGAATTTCACTGACATACGTCCTGAAATCTTCCTCGTGAAATCTAGAATCTAAGTAGGTTGACGGACTGCTTTCTCTTAGCAATGCCGAGCGATAAATTTCGTTTGGTTTTATTTGGTCCTAATCGCCGCTGACGAATTTTCGGGTTTGCTTCTGGTGTCATGTGAAATTTCGTTTGTTTTCCTTTAGTTAGACATTCAGTCCTCATTACTGTGTAAAATTTCTGTAATGTTTTGCTATGGTCGCTCTCCTATTTTGCTTATCCGAGACAATCTGTCTGCATTCGTCTTTTGGGGCATGTGCAGTGTTGATATCGTCTTTGTATTCTTTACTCATTTCATGTTGTTATTTATTCTTTCATATTGATTTTCGTTCCGACTTTGTGTCTCCGTTACTTCAATATTATCCGTGACGTCCGACTGACCACCTTTATGTTCTGTTACAAGCCGAAATAATATTTGCAGATTACTGGCCTTGGGTAAACACGCCCGAGACTTAGGGTCGATTACCTCGATAGTCTGTTGATGTAATGTCCCCCTGTTGTGAAAGCATTCCAGGTGAATGTTGTTGCGTTTACAGGGCTCACGCCGAGCGCTGTCTATTGTTATGTAAACATTCCCTGTAAAATTGGTGGATTTCCCATGACTGTTGACAAACGATATCTGGTACAGACAATGAGTATAGACAACCGACTGCCTTCTCATTCAGTGAGAAATTTACCGACAAAATATTGGCAATCGGTCTTAGGAATTGAAATGCCGACTTACTCGCGTCCCGTGACAGATGTGAACAGGAATCAACTTGCCGTGTTAATGTGGTTACCATTAAGAGGATGCAGAGCAAATACAAAATTACGCTTTCAGTTTGAGGCTAATTGTTTCTCCACAGAGTTTTTTTCCGGAAATATTACTGTTTACGGCCATACGTGCTTTCCATGTTCCGCTTATGTTGATGTCACGGGTTGCTTCTCTTTGCTCTGCAGTAATAGTCCAGCAATGGCCATAACCTAGTGTATCTAATGTGATTCTTCAAAGATATCTACCTTCGCACAAGATTACTCTTGGCAGAGATGCCAATAGAAGGATGCTGGTGCATCACGTTGGGGACTCTTCACAAGATATTCAGAAATCAAGAACAATGTTGAATGTGTCCTAGCACAGTTAACTTATTAACTGCCTAACAACTTTTATGAAGATGTATATTGAATGATCAGTTTAATCTTAATTTAACAATAATTGTGTATATATATAACACATTTATTAGTCAATTATTTTTAATATTGTAAAATGAATAATTCTTTTAAAAAAAGCATCACTGTGTGATCTTATAGATATTGAGGGAATTGACTGAAAGTTCACTTGGCAGCTTTTAAGTGTGTACTTAGCTGCCAGTAAGATTGTTGGTTTCTGCTCCAGCCGATGAAAAATTATTTGCAAGTTATGGATTGCTTCACTCACGTCACTGGTCAAGTCTGTAGGTTGTGACACGCTCCAAGAAATATCAGGGAGTAATCACTAAGCTGGTCCAGCGTCTTCAAGATTCGCCTGGCGATTATGTCTAGCTTTGATAGCAAGCCACTTATACCTCACACTTTGTTGCAGAGTTAGCACCCTGAACAAGTACCACCGACTAGCATTATGACAGAAGAGAAACATATACCCTCATGAGTATTGGGTTACCT
>JAMPIV010014360.1:355000-446493 GCA_024509875.1 Oreohelix idahoensis | reverse complement strand
TCCCTTCTTGTTTCTGATCAATATAGTATAGAATTCCATCCGTTGGGTGTACTGTAAAATCTTTACTTTTTGTTGGGTTTTCTTTCACGTATGTGAGCAGCTTGACAATTTCTGCATCTTTCGCTTGTTCTACTCTCATGTCAAACATCTCTTGGCTTTCTTCTTCTACTTGAGTGGCGGAATCTGAGGTACTTCTTCGACTTGATGAAGTAATTTCATTAATTTCTTTAGCATTATCGTCAATCTCTGAGGATGTGCCATCATTTTTGACTCTATTTGTTTTCACTTCAGTTTCATCATCATATTTAATCCTGGATAAGAGGTCTGCACAGGTGTTCATTTCGCCTGGGATATGTTCGATAGTGGTGTCGTAGGACTGTAAATTCATTGCCCATGTCTGTAACTTCTTTGGCTGTTCTTGTGTTTTGGTGAGCCAATTAACCAAAGGTTGATGATCAGTTCTTATAATGAGTTTAGTTCCTCTGACGTAAAAGTCAAACTTTTGTACTGCATAGTGAATAGCATATGCTTCTTTCTCAGTGGTGGTCCACCGTTTTTGTGACTTTGACAATGCGTGGGATAGGAATGCAATGGGTTTCTCATTTGGAATGTTTGGTAGGATGGGTGTTTCATCTTCTAGTACAGGTTGGACCAAACAAGCACCAATTGCGTTATCTGAGGCATCGGCGTATAGTATCATGGGCTGAGAAATATCTGGATGTCCAAGCAGTGGGATGGTGGTTAGGGCATTTTTTAGATACTCAAAGGATCTCTGGCAGTCTTCTGTCCATTTGAAGCGTGCATACTTGCGGGTAAGGGCTATCAAAGGCTCTGCTGCTCTGGAGAAATTGATGATGTGGCGTCTATAGTACCCTATTGTACCAATAAATGAGCGTGTTTGTCTCACCGTCTTGGGGCTAGGCATTTCTCTTATGGCTTTGACTTTATCTTCATCAGGTCTGACGCCATGTCTATTGATGACAAAGCCTAAATATTTTGTTTCTGTCTTTAGAAACTCACACTTCGACAGTTTTAACTTTATTTGGTGATGCCTGAGTCTATCAAACACTGTTTCAACCTTGCGGAGGTGGTCTTCCATCGTGCCTGCGGTATGTATCAGGATATCGTCTATGTATGCCAGGGCAAATGGATGTAGTTCCTTTAACACTTCATCCATGAGTGACATATATGTTGCTGGAGATCCTTTTAGACCAAATGGCATAACATTCCAAAAAAAACTTCCCATATGTGAACAGAATGTGGATTTCTGTTTTGCCTCAGGTGTCATGGGGATGCACCAAAAGCCTGACCTTGCATCAAGTGTGGTAAAGTATGTAGACTTTCCTAACGTCGCAAGTAGATCGTCTATCCTGGGGAGGGGGTAGGAAATGACTTTTGTGATTTTGTTAAGGGCACGGTAGTCGCAGCAAAAAGCGACTGGAGCCGTCTTTCTTTGTTACGATCACTATGGGTGAGGACCATTGGGAACGGGATCTTTCGATGATTCCTGCCTGTAGCATTTCATTTATAGACCTTTCCACGAGTTCTCTATTTTTCAAGGGCGTATGATAGGGTTTCATATGTATTGGCTCCTCTGTGGTTGTTTGAATGTCCATTGTGACAGTGTTAGTTCTGCCTAATTCCATGTCATTGAGTACGAATACATCTTGGTGCTTTTCTACAAACGTTTTCAAACGTTGCTTATTATCTTCTGTGGCATTCAGGGTTGCAAGTAACTGAGCTATTCTCTCTCTGTATTTATGATCTGCTATGATATCTCTGGTCTGTCTTGATGCCTCCGTTTCATTCCCATAATTTTGGGACATTTTTCTTGCATCTTGTGAAGATCTCTGCTCCTGGTATGTGGCTTTCTTTTGCGTAGTTCTTTGCCGTTCATTGGGCTGTGCTTGGTACTGTCTCCTCTGCCATGTACTGTGTGCATTTCCATTTGTCACTGCATTTACTGTATATTCATTTCTTATTATATTTCTGGGGTAGTCGTTGTTGTGCCATTTTTTCTGATTATTTCTGTCGTAACTGCGCTTATCCGCGTACGTTACTGTATTTCTTCTGTTTGTGCTATAGGGCTGTCTTCTTTCCCTGGGCGAAAATTTTTCATTCTTTCTGTTTCCAACTTTGCTGCTATAGTATCCTCCTGTGGTATAGTCATATAAGAATTCTTCCTTTTCTTCGGAAATTTCAATTGGTTTTGGGACTTTATCATATCCACCTGTTTTTGAGTTATATTGATACTCCATGGGGCATGTATCACTGTCTTGTCGTTTTGGATATCCTCCTGGCAAGACAATTTCTGTTTCTCTGTTACTCTTTGATATACAGCACTTCATCTTTTCTCTTGGTGTGCTGGGGCGCAAGAATGAGTAATTATAGTCATTTTCATACTGTGGCCTTTCTCTTCTTATGTATGGACTGGTTCGTTTCTGCCATCTGGGTAGGGTATGCTGTGGTGTAACATGACTGTGACTGATGTTACTGCCTTTTTCTGCCTTATAAATGTTTACTTTCCGTGTACTATGGTTATTTGTACTGCGATTTAGTGCATTATGTCCAGTGGGAGTGGTTGAGACAATTTGTGGATGGTCTCTATTGGTTTTGGTTTGTCTTATTGTTGACGTATCCACTTGCGCTACAACTGTGCCTCTTTTTATAGTGGTAGTTTTTCCTGACATATTCAATATCATGATGGGGAAATCTCTGGACTTCGAGACTTCAGCGATTCCCTCTGTAATTTGCAACAATGGGTCATCAATAATGCTTTCTTCTGCTAGGGGCTGTACTTGAATTGATTGCCCTGGTGTTATGTACTCAGAATTTTTTACTCTGCCTTTTGCTATGACCAGGGAGTTTGGAGCCACCGTTATGGGAGCTGTAATCCTTACTAAAGACGCTATGTGGATATCGTCCTGGAGATCTATGTACGTATTGTTGACTTTGATTTTGTGGAGGTCATAGTATATTCGAACTTTGTGTTTGTTAAAAAAATCTCTCCCTAGGATAAGATTTCTAGACATTCCTTTAGTAATGACAAATGGGTGTTCAAAATTTGTTTCGCCTAAGGAAAATTTTAGCCATGCTGTCCCAACTGAATTTAGTCTTTGTCCCGTGACTGAAGCTAGGTGTGTTTTGGACGGTTGAAATCGTACTAAGTGTTGGATCCTCTTGAACAGCTGGAACCTAATAAGGCTGATGGATGCTCCTGTATCTACCAGTGCCCTATATTGTTGGCCCTGTATAGACATGATGCAGGAACTGGGGTCCGGATGTATTTTAGTTCCATCATGCAACATTTCTTCATATTGTATTTTACTGGATGGGCCCACTTGACAATTTCTGTTCTGTGTTGTTTCTTTTGTTTTGGACCAGTTTCTGTGATTGTTGCCCTCACTAACGGTCCTGTTTAGTGAGTGGCGCGGCCGTTTCCCTGACGCATGAGGGGTTGAGGTGCGCCTCTGGTATACTGATTTCTGGTGTAATCACGTGGGGGTGGTGCGGGTTGTTGTGGTTGGTAACCTCCTCTTCTGGGTGGTGCATGATTGTAATTTGCTCTACAGGACTTGTAACCATGTCCGAGCCTACCGCATGTAAAGCATCCGTTTGTATTGAAATTATTGACGTCGTTTTGCCTCTGTGTGGGGGGTCTATAATTGCGGGGTCTATCATCACGTATTCGTGGGCGAGTCCATTGCCTCCTGGTATGGTCAACTTCCATAGGCTCATGCTCATCATAGTCCCTATATTCTGGTCGGGGTTCCCTACCTGCTCTTTGTTGGAACCTTCGGTGAAGATTTTCCTCCTGTATTGCTGCTTGGATTGTTTCAGCAATAGTCTTGGTGTCTTTTCTAATAAGATGCCTTCTGATATTTTCCGCTCTAAGGCCATCGGCAAATATCCCCACTAACTGTATTTCTACATCAGGTGTGGTAGGGATTTCTCCGCAAAATGCCTCTTCTGCCATATTGAGGAATCGATCTCCAAAAAGTTGTACCGATTCATCTCTTTCCTGTTTCATGCTTCTAAGGACTGACCAAGCATGCATTTTGTCTATTATTTCCCCATATCTCTGGGTGAGCTCTTTCTTTAGGGACTCGTAGGTTTCTGTGGGGTACTGCTGGGACCTCCTTCTTAAAAAATCAGTCACGTACGAATCAGAACCTAACAGAGCGATTTTCTTTTTCTCTTCATCATTTGTTGTTTCTGCTATTGCCGCAAATTTGTCTATGTCGGCCAACCATCTCCTGAATTTCTTCTTATCTCCCTCGAATGGTTGTACTATGGACCTAACTTGGGATAATTTTGCATAATTGCTATTCTTTTCTAAGTTCTCAGTAAGGCGCTGTAGCGCTATCAATGTGGGTTCCTCCATATTTGGATTGACTGGGGGCTGCAACGGTTGTGCATTTACAGGTTGGTTCTGTGGTTGTTGTTGTTGTTGGTCCACACCAAGCTGTTGAAAATTTTCCATTAATTGATCCATCTTCGCTTCTGCTCTTTTTTTAGAGGACTGGTCATACGGCACCAAATTGAGATGTGTGGCCGGGCAGGGTAGTGGGGGTTGCTGTTTAACTCGAGAGTATTAGATTTTGATTACTAGCTAGCCTGCTAGAGGTGATGATTTCTCTCTACAGACTTACAGGAATTTACCAGGTTCGGGGACAATCCTCTATGATGTTTTATTTTTAGAGCATATGGTTATTATTTGTGTTGCACCTGCAACGATTAGCTTTGGCATGATCCTTTAATAATTGGTATGATGGCTAACTGCAAACATATGATTCGTCAACAGCATTTGTGTTCAATGAAACAAATGTTTATTCAATTTCCAACAAGAACTGGGTTAAGTCAAATGGTAACCACACCAAATTTGCATAATAGCATGTTGACATTTAATAAACAAGCATAAAAAGTCAATGCATTATTTTAATGATGCAATATTCCTTATTGCATCTCGTAATCTTTTCAAGTTGCTAAAACATGGCGTGGCTCCTCTATCCTTCTAGTGTTCCTTCGTTTATTTGTTAATGTGGTCTAGATTTCACGTTTTTCTTATCTCTTCATTTCAATGAAGAGCCAAACTTTCTCTTATTCATTAGTATTCCTTAGTTTGACCTTCTCTCAGCTTAAGGACCTTCATTCTTGGTAAAAGGTTCAGATATATGCCTGGGTTTACAATTCTTTACCCAGTTTTCGAGCGTAGCTCCGTTTCAGTTATGACTGTAGGCTCTAACAGTTATTGCATGCAATTCTTAGCACTACTTACAGTTTTCATGAATTCACAAACAAATTATTCTACGTTTCGAAGTTACACAGTTGCATTAATTGTGCGAAGTCAATCTCCTCTATAGAATATCACTGAGCAAAGAGAATTACGTCTTGTCTCCACCGCTCTAAATTCATTACTGACTAAAAAAATGGCTTCATCTCTCGTTCATTCCGGGGGAAGCAAAAAAAGGACTGAGCTTCACCATTGGTGGGAAATCACGTGACCAATGCTTGGCGTTACGAAGCGAAGCTTAGCCTAAAATAATGCGTGGCTTTTCGAAGCTAACCTGGTTTAATTAAACATCTGCGCCAAGACTTTTTTAATCTTCTGTTTCTATAAAAATTTATTTTATGTTAATATAGCCTGTATCTGAAAACTTACGGTATACGCGGTTACACTAAGAAGTGTTTTATTTTGGCTAGCTGGTACGTCTTTTGTGCTATGTGTTTGGTTAAATTCCGTACATGGGAGTTCCACGTTAAGTGCTGGTCAATCGTGATCCCCAGAACTTTGTGTTCTGTTACATGTTCAATTTGTATTGATTCCGCGTGTAGCTGTAGCGATCTTTTGGTGCAGCTTAGGAGTTTCTGTCTAGTGGTAATCAACATAGATTTCGTTTTTGTTGTGTTTACTGGCATACGATTCATATTACTCCATTTTGTTAGATTGTCTACATCGCTTTGAAGAGTCATTTCAAGTGCCACGCAGTCATTGTCACTAGTGTAGATAGTACAATCATCTGCAAAGAGGTCACAAGTTGAATATTTTAGATGTAGTGGCAGGTCGTTGATGAACATTGCGAAGAGTAGGGGCCCAAGAATAGAGCCCTGCGGTACTCCTGTAACTACCTTCGAGAAATCTGATGCCAAGTTGTTGTGAAGCACTAACTGTTGTCGATCTGCCAGGAATGATTTGATGATGTTTAGTGGATTAGAGCCTATTCTGAGGGTTTCCAACTTTTGAACCAAGATAGTGTGGTCAATCATGTCACATGCTTTCTTGAAGTCGACAAAAACAGCACCACATAATTTTCCATCATTTATGTTCGACAGCCAGTTGTCTGCCATTTTGGTGAGCGCTGTGTGACAGGAATGTTTGGGTCTGAAACCTGACTGGCTATCAATGAGCAGTTTGTTTGTTGTTAAGTGTTGAAATGTGGTGTTGTAAATGTGTTTCTCTAGTGGTTTTGAAAGAGATGATAGAAGGGATATTGGTCTGTAGCTGTTGGGATCGCTATGTGAGCCAGATTTATAGAGGGGGTACACTTTGGCAGATTTAAATGCTGTGGGAAAGTAGTTGTGTGCAATACATTGGTTGTATACATAGGTTAAGGAGTCGCAAATGATGGGCGCAGCGTAACGTAGAATCTTATTGCTGATACCATCAAGCCCAGATGAATTGTTGTTTTTTAATGCCAAGATATATTTGAGAACTTCATGTACTGTTAGAAAATGAATATGTCTTAGATCTGTTGTGGTGTGTTCAGTGTTGCAGAAGGCTGTCAATTTACTAATATCGCAGTCCATTGGCTTTAGTGTCGACTTGAGAAGGCTAATTTCTGTTTTGAAGTGGTTGCTAAAATGAGTTGCCGTGAGGGGAAAGGCGTTAAGGCTGCGTGAGATCAAGGCAAGACGATCCCCAGAATAGAGAAGCTAGTTTCTCGCAGAAATTTCTCATCTCCGTGCGAACACTGAACCGCTCGCAAGGTGGACCAGAGCGGTCAGAAGAAAGCGGAGGCAGCGAACAGGAATACAGAAGCCACGGACGGCATGTCTGTTAACACGACGGCTAGAAACCTCGATTCTTTCTGGGTTCTTAAGAGGCGCGAAAATCTAACATGTCCCACTCATTTTGCATTCCCGTTAGATATATACAGAAACTGAGATATGCAACTTTATCACTCGTTCGCCAGACCTTGAAAGAAGCACTAGCATAGTGAAATCTTGCTTGATTCCCTCTGGATTTTCAACTTATTGCAGTGAATTCTATTCTGTGCTAAACGAGTGATCGTTACCTTTGCGATCCCAGCAAAAAGAAGTACAACCTGTTAAAGAGTCCCCAGGCTCAGTTCTTAAACCCCCTTCCAGAATCGGATGAGACTGTGTATTAAATTTTAAATCTTTGAGGCGATCCTATGTTGGGGATCCAGCTATCTAAATTAATAAGAAGGAAAGCACACCCATTGACAAATTTAAACACCTCACCAAATATATTAAGTTGTAACTGGAAGAAGAACAATCGCCAGAGCTTTTTATTCATTTACTGCTACAGAGAGAGAGAGAGAGAGAGAGAGAGAGAGAGAGAGAGAGTACACATTTACCTGAACTGTGACGGTGCCTAGTTTTTCCTCACTGGATTTAAACCTTACCTCACTGGTCAGTTGTTGCCACCTCGTTCCAAGAAGTTCCCCCACCAGCGGCGAAATCTAAGAAACCACACCCCATTCTCACCTGTATCTAACTGTGACAGTGCCATTGCATAGACTCGTTTTTGTATCATAACAAAAAAACCACAAGAACATTTAGTCTTCACGACCGGCGATAGGTGGGAATATTTGCTACCAGCCAAACCTCGCTAAATCTGGGGCCGGACATTGAAGTAAAAGACACTCTCAATATGTCAAGTGTTAATTGATGGATTTTTTGTATAATTCTATGGAGTGCCTGCTTCCAAGATCGGTAAGTCTGTGTGAGAGTTTGTGTGTTGGCCAGCACGAGCGTACATGACTAAATGAGATTTATGTGCAACTATTTTAATTGCTGTACCTGGTAGACACTTTTGTTATTTTATTCCTTGCATGGTTCACTTTATAAGTGGGATTTCTTAACCTCTGTTATTTCCCCTTCCTAATCTGCTTAGTAGAAGGAAAAACAGTTAAGGATAATAGGACTAGTTTCCTAATCCCTCTTTTCAGGATAGATTAATTGACTGTTGGGTTAACTTATCTATTTCTGTTAACTACCTGTCCTTTGGACCGGGTTCTTTTTTCATTTGTCTGTACAAGAGGGAAGGGCATATTGAATATCACTCTTCACCACCCCCCACCCACATTGTTATTTGTATTTTTTTAACCTTTGATTTCTGCATGTAAATTGATAATTGTTTGTGATTTGATTTTATGCTAAATAAAAGTAATAAAACTTTTAGCATTTGAGTTGGCAGGCCCAAACCCAAACTTTCCCATATTCGTTATCGTAGTTTGAATCCACGTGCGTCTGTGTGTTTGAAGCACCAAATCGGTGTGAGCGCAGGTGTGAGTCTGGAAACCGGCAAATAATTGTTTGTCCAGAAGAGTTTTTAAAGGAGTAGAATGGAGAGAAAAATTGTCGTAAAACAGTCTGTCCTTACTCTTCCCAGCACTCTGTGAATCAACTATTTACTTCTAAAACCCTTACTATCACATAGCCTTTTCCATCATTCTCCACTCTAAACAGAACCACTATTTCCAAGACTCTTTCTCTCAAAATAAATTTACGACAAACATATAAGCCCAATTGTGATTGTCCCTATTTACAATGATTTGACAAATGTGATGCCACTTTCTCATATCGGCAGTTGTTCATATTATTTGGAATTGAAAACAATATATATCCTAATTATAACCCATCAGAGGTTGAACGGGATATTTTTCTTCATTAATTCAAAATAAAAAAAACAGTGAGGAATGCAGTCAGCGACCCATAGCTAGACTGCCTGCGTCAAGGTCAGCGAACCAGAGCTGACCAAGACTCTACTCCACCTCTAAGTGGTGGTCCTGGAAACAGGCTGCATCACTGCAATCTGGCTGAGTGAGTAGGGATCGAAGAGGAAGGCTAACCCGGTCCCAAAAAATGCCATGCTGAAGTCGGATGTGTCGGCCGAAAGGCGCAAGTATCGCAGCTTTGCTGTAAACGGACACAACGCACCAAACTTCCATTTCAGGACGAAAGAAGAAATTATGTAATACACAAGGCTGTCGTGACTATATTGGAGAACTTTGACCTAGAATAATATTTGATCAACTTTAATTTAGAAAAATCCTGTCCCCACACAACCATACTGACACCTGTCCCCACACATCCATACTGACACCTGTCCCCACACAACCATATTGACTAGAACTGAGAAAAGATCCTGTCCCCCACACAACCATACTGACACTTGTCCACACACTTAGAACTATCAAAAATATCATCATCAACTGACTGGAACTATCAAAAATATCATCAACTGACTAGAACTATCAAAAATATCATAATCAACTGACTAGAACTGTCAAAAATATCATAATCAGCTGACTAGAACTATCAAAAATATCATCATCAACTGACTAGAACTATCAAAAATAGCATCATCAACTTACTAGAACTGACAAAAATATCATCATCAATTGACTAGAACTATCAAAAATATCATTATCAACTGACTAGAACTATCAAAAATATCATCATCAACTGATTAACTATCAAAAATATCATAATCAACTGACTGGAACTATCAAAAATATCATAATCAACTGACTGGAACTATCAAAAATATCATCATCAACTGCCTAGTACTATCAAAAATATCATCATCAACTGACTGGAACTATCAAAAATATCATCATCAACTGACTAGAACTATCAAAAATATCATCATCAACTGACTAGAACTGACAAAAATGTCATCATCAACTGACTAGAACTGACGCAAATATCATCATCAACTGACTTCAACTGACACAAATATCATTATCAATTACTAAAACTATCAAAAATATCATCATCAACATTCTCTTTTGTACTTCTTGTGGAGCATGGATCTACAACAGCAGCTGCTCTGCTCACAGAAAGCTTGCACAAAGCCTTTACCTTGCACTTGTAGCGGTGGTTTGTGTGGTTATTGGTTTTACATGATAAGATTGCCAACCCCATGGACAACTTCATTTTAGTCACTGTTGCGTTATCAATGGTATGTTCATAGAATAGGCCAAGCATGCGTCTAGTATGTTTAACGCCAACAGTAAATGATCAAATAAATGCTCCAGTGACAGATACGAAACAGACTTTATTGTCGATACATTACTCCAACATAACAGACGTTCATCAATTTAAAACACTTGAATAGTGGCCATACATAGGGCCTAGGCAGTCAATATAATACAAGAAGCGAACTGTTCTGTCCGTCTTGCGTCCGCACTGAAGTCGTCTAACGCGACATTGTTGAAATCATGAACGAATCAAGTAGAGCTCAAAATATACTCCCTTTCTATTAATATCTCATCTAGCAATCACACACACTGCTAATGCCCCATGAAGTAGAATCATACAGCGGACATACACTTTAAAATCTGGAGCAACCATAAAATACGTCCTCACACCACCGAACACTTAGAAGAAGAAGACCCTAGCATACGATCCCCTCACCCAGAGCCGGATTAACGTAGTAGCAAAAGTAGCATATGCTACGGGCCCCGCGCTTTTAGGGGCCCCGCGCCAATAAATATTTACATAATTTTTTAGTCATATTCTAATACGAGCGTTAAACCAATGATCTTGTGATTTATGCCATCTTTACCCCCTTTTTATTTGGTGTCACGAAATTATGAGAGAAAGAACATAAGAGGGTGACTTAGTGTGACTCTTCATTATTTTTATCTTAAGTGTTTGCGGACGGAAGCCATTTAAGTGGCGTTGAAAATTTGGTCACGTTTGGACGGAAGCCACTTTTTTGGCTCTAGGCGACTGCCCCTCTAATTTTGTTTCGTTCTTTGTGAAATGAATTTGCATTAACAATAAAAACTAGAATTTAGGAAACGGAAACTTCCTGTTTTAAATGAGGTATACGGTGTGCTCGCACCCTCTTTCGATCTTGATTAAAATTTCTTGATTTGTAAGGTTAGAAAACTCAAAAAATGAGCAGTAGACACAGAGATATTGGACGTAATTATGCTTCTGGAAGTGAAAAACGTAAAGCGAAGGAAGAAAAAGAAAGAAGAGATCAACTTGTGATATCAAAAACACGTAAGCTGACAGAATATTTTGATGTTCATGGTGGTGGTACTCTAACCGCTGAAGCTGGAAGTACGGGAACAACTAGTACTAGTGCAGGCTGTGCAGCAGAAAACATACAGCAAAACCCAGTATACACTGAGTCTGAATGTGAAAGAATAAGTGAAACGAAGAAATACTCTAATGATATTGGTGACTGGCCGAACAATATAGATGACTGTGAGCGTGAATATTGGATATCCAAGGGAAGTGAAAAATGTTAACATGTTGATAGTGCCTTCTCTTCATCCGTGCTATTGTATGAAAAGAAAACTCGATACTGTCAGAAGTCTTATTTTACACATATTCATACACTTACAAACAAGCAACATGCAAGAAAATGGTTATGCTATTCAGAAAGTAAAGGGCGCCTATCCTGTTTACCACGCAAGCTTATGAGTTCAGAATGTTCATCAAAGTTTACTGTGGAAGGGTTTAATGACTGGAAAAATGCAAGCACTCTATTGCGTTGACATGAAGAAAGCTCCTCACATAGACAAGCTTTAATTTCATTGTTGATGCGTAAAAACAAAGGTGAACGTGTCGATTCCCAACTTGTTAAACAAATGGACATTCAAGAAAAGTATTGGCACAAACTTCTAGAGCGAATAATTGAAGTTGTGAAGTTTTTAGCAGAACGAGTCTTTTCATTTCGTGGCAGTGATGAAATTGTTGGGTCCCTTTATAACGGGAATTACTTAGGGTTGTTAGAATTACTGGCCAAGTTTGACCCTTTTCTGGCAGAGCATATAAGTACTCATGCAAACAAAGGATTTGGACATACATCATATCTATCTAAAACAACGTGTGAGGAATTCATCAATCTGATTGGATCCAGTATACTGGATCACATTCTCTGTGAAGTGAAGAAATACAAGTATTATTCCGTTTCATTGGATTCTACTCCAGGTATATCTAATATGGACCAGCTGACTTTGACTCTGCGCAATATTTTGCCATCTGGACCAGCTGAAAGATTTGTGACATTTTTGGATATGGAAGGCCATAGTGCTGAACAGCTTACTAAAAGTCTACTTAATTTTTTAAAGGCAAATGACATTGATATTAAAGACTGCCGTGGTCAAAGTTATGACAACGCCAGCAACATGAGTGGTAAGTTTATAGGATTACAAGCACGAATTAAAGAGATGAATGATTCCGTGTTTAGCACATTCACTAAATTTGGTTGGAAAATGTGCTGCTGAAGGTTGTCAAGAAGCAGTCATTTTCTTTGGATTTGTTGAAAGCCTGTACACCTTCTTTTCTGCTTCTACCTACCGGTAGGGGTCTCCTTTCTACTGCATTATGTGCTGGCGGTACTCATAATAAGTCCCATTTGCCCTTTGTGAAAAGACTGTCAGATACCAGGTGGTCCGCTCGGACAGATGCAACAAAAGCACTTTTACACAGCTTTTCTGCAATAAAACAAGTCTTGGATGATATTTCAGATTACAATGATCAGAAGGCAGAGTGTCGTCAACAGGCTCGTGGTCTACTTTCAACCATGATAAAGTTAGAAACAGGAATAATGATCATACTGTGGGATCAAGTATTACAGCGTTTTCAAATGACCAGTGCTTCTTTGCAATCTTCTGACCAAGATTTGAATACAGCTTGTGCACTCTATGAATCCCTGCGGGGGTATATTCAAGCTATGCGGTCTACTTTTGCAGACATAGAGCAAAAGGTCAAGGATCTGAGTGTGAACATTTATCGTGTGGTGTGTACTGGGGCAACTACGACAGTAGTTTTTGCCAGGAATAGTCTATGAGATATTATGTATAAGGTCTCTAGAAATTGGCTCGTTAAGAAAGAATAAAGACCTATTCGAGATAGGGACAAGAAGACGGGAATGCGAATGCTTTCCACTAGACAGTGTTTTCTAATTAATTATGGAAAGAGTTCTGTTTCCCCACGACCTTAGCTTCTGCCCTTAGATCCCGTAAAGAAAAAGCCCCCAACCTCATCTGAGTAGAGAAATGTTCCTATAGGTGAATATGTAACACCGACAGCCCGAGTGATACATTAACAAAATAGATAATGATCAAACGATGGTTGGGTTTATTAATGAAATATCCACACACATACAGGATTAGTAATGGTTAGAACGTGATGATGGTGAAAGACGATTCACACAAAACACACAGATGAGATAATAAAATTGCAGTTAATTAAGTAGTAGTTAATTAAGAATGAACTGGTGCAAAGCGAAATGATGATGATGTGACATGATACGTGTTACCAAAATGGTGAGTAATCTACACAGTCCGTGTGTCTCTAAATGCTTCGCGTTGATATGATGATTCACGTGTAGGCATACAATGTCCCAAGTTGTTATACGTTATGTCGAGTGGGGTATCTCTAAGTCGAGGACGTTCTGATGAATACTGTTATCGTACGGCGAACGCTGACGAGATATCTATGTATATTCCTTCACTGTTTGAGTATATCTCTGTAGTGTTGATCAACAGTTAATAGCTGTCATATGAACAAAAGGTCTGTTGTCTAATCTCCCGAGGGTACTGGCCAGACTGGATATCTTCACGAATTGGTAGTGAAATGTAGACTCATAATCTTGCGAATGTAGTCGTGATTCATAAAATATATAGAGTCTGCTTCATAGAATGCGCTTAAGAGTGTGTTGCACTTGGTATAAATATGAGATTCCACTTTTGAGCTCTTTAGCTTGACTTCAGATAATAATGATCTTTCGAGTGATTTGAATTTATGATGACTCTGTATTGAACTTGTGATAACGATGTATTGAACTTGTGAGCAAGCAGTATATGGGTGACGAAAAATGCTGTGCTGCATCCACCTTCTGACTTGTGGGTGAGACAATAATCCTTTTTAATTGAGGAATGAAAGATGTCCTATGGCGAATTCTGCTAGCCAAATGTCCGTTTTTGATAACTTATTTCTGGTTAGACGTCAGACACGTTGCGTGTAGACTCAGACTTCTGATGAACTGAAGACACACAAAAGTCTTCGTAAGTTTTTTCACATTTAACATCACTGGTTGACTTTCATTTATACTACTGCTCATTATTCATCTCTCTCTGAGTTCAATTCTAATGATGTTAAATATCTTGTGCATGAGAGTGTGTGCGCATGGGAGACTGTGATGATGATGAAGGTGAAGTATGAACTATTAATTACCTCCTATCATCCTATCATCTTCTTGGAAAATCTTCTGATTTTATTAATCAGTTATGCAAAGAATTATTTGAAACTCTATCTTACACACATTTTAGCTGTGATGTTAAAATAAACAAAAATTAAGAAAATGTATTAATAATCTGTATAAGATCTACTAACCTTCTTTTCCCTTCGCAAAATCCTTTAAGAACACAATTCATCACAGAACTGAATTATATCCACTCTGAATAAACACGTGTATTTAGGTTAGGCGTTTTTGGGTTTAATCTCTTCCTCCAAATGTAAAAACTGGACTCCTTCCTCTATCAAGCTACGCAGTAGATTATATTTCTGGAAGTCCAATGTGGATTTCTTGGATTCGACATAAAAGCTACGCCCGTACCAACCAATCCTATATACCCCTCTGGTCACTCATTCACAGGATGGCTCTTGTCCCCTGTCAGTCCAAACGTGGGTATAGTTTGACAAACAGGTATGGAGATAATTGGCGGGCTAATGCAAAAGTGCTGTCAAATTGCTGTCACCTTTCTCTCTGATTGTTTATTGTTCACCTGGCCAAGCTGGGCGTCCAATGTGGTAACCCAACGCTTGTCTGAACAGCGGCCGACCAAAGATAACACCATTACAGCATGAGACTTTTTCACCTGGCCAATCTGGGCGTCCAATGTGGTGACCCGTCGCTAGCCGAAAAGATAACAATGGTCCACAGCAATTACAGCATGCCCAGATGTCTGATTGGGATGACCAGATGTGTTCTCACCAGATTTATCACGATGCAATGTGGGCTTCAAACGATAATGTCAGGTATGGGGACTCAATCAAAGGACTTTATTTCCACCGATGAAAGAACAAATGTGGTTCTCTAGATACCGGTCGCGAGTAATCACAACGATGAAATAGCAAATGTGGGATCGCAAATGTGGGATGAAAGAGCAAATGTCGGAGAAAATACAATACGAAAGATGTAGGAAAAGATAGAGCAATAAGGCCGTTGCGCTCGTTTATCACAACATTATCAAGAACAAACTCGAAGAAAACACAAACGAAATCGAGAGTATAATGATTTCAGTGGTTCCAGCACACTTGATCCACTTGTTGAATCTCAAACGCCTTCTCAGCAGTTTAAAAGCCGACAATTTCTTGTCCTTACTGATAGCTTGCTCTCTGCTTTGTTAAAACGCCAGAAAGCTTATCAAAAGTTGAATGATGTATTTAGATTCCTTCGTCAGTTACAGTAGTTTACACCTGAAGAGGTGGTAACGAGATCATCGAATCTTTATTAAATCATATCCGGAAGATCTGGAAGAAAGTCTTTGTGAAGAACTTGTGCAGTTTACAGAACTGTTGAAAACTGATCTTGCTTCTCATATTGGCACTTCTCTAGACCTTGTAGAGTTACAGTATTACCGTTTGATAATTGACAATTCTTTGGAGTCTTGTTTTCCAAATGTAGAAATCGCCTTGCGCATCTATTTGTCACTAATGGTAACCAACTGCAGTGGAGAACGATCATTTTCAAAACTGAAACTTATTAAAAATGAACTAAGGAGCACCATGGGTCAAAAGAGATTGAACAATCTCACACTAATGAGCACTGAACATAAACTTCTGCGTGAAATTGATACATCCTATATCATCAACAAATTTGCTCATGCTAAATGTAGAAACATTAATATTTAGACAATAATGTTGACTGTGTTGTTACTTTTGATAATGATAATTACTATGCAAATTAAAAATGTATGTGTTCAAATATATTTGTGTTGTTTTATTTTTTTTTTTTAAATATAGGGCCCCTTTCTTACCATATGCTACAGGCTCCGTACTAGCTTAATCCGGCCCTGCCCTCACCTCTGCTTCATTAGTTTCATGTCTGCCTGAAAACCATATCGCATGACGTCACTTCCTGTATTAATAAGTGACACCGTATAAAATAAACAAAAAAGGAGCTCTGCTGAGCTAACCATATAATAGGCACAATAGTTATGAATTTTAATCATAACATACCCCCCCCCCCCCGCCCCGCAAAAATAATGGAAACAAAGTTTTCATTATTCCCGTGGTGTGAGTGTAACATCACCAGAGTGAAATATGGTAACATCAAATTTCACCGTAAGTAAGAACTAGTATAGCACACAGGTTTCTGCCATAGGGTAGGCAATTTAACACTAAAAGTGTGGTCTATGGTTAATACCAAAGCCAATGTCTACTTTGGACAAATTCGTTTTTTAACAGCAATGTGAGGTCGCCATAACTAATAGTACCCAACATATTAAAAAATGGTGGTAGCAATAAACGCACTCACACACCTGTCGTAGATTTTGAATAGGTTATTAAGATAGATTCTGGTCCCGTCTGAATAGAACTGGAAAAGGTGGTAACTCAGTGAGAGATAAGGTGAAGAAATAGATTTCACGAGTGAAATGGTGAAAAGGTAGTCTGTCCCTGGATTGAGAAGATACTCTAGTCCAGCCTATCGCTACGACTGAAATTTGTTTATCAGACAGTTTACCTTTCTGTATATATTAACATATACGCTATAACCACTCACACACACACAGAGATAAGTGACGACAACTTGACGCACAAACATGAAACTGTAGTAATGGAGTAGGGATATTCGGCCGAGCTGACCAACACAGGTAATTAAGTTTTATGTTACGTTTATTTATCATAAAGAAAAACTTCACAACATCCAGTATCAAACAGAAAAATATAAAATCATAGGTTACAGAAATAATAAAGAAAATACACATAAGTGCAATTCCCTCTGTTGAGACAAGATCCCGTTAGAATAAGATATTAACCCCCAAAAGGTCAAAAGATTAGCACTATGGTATAGAATGTGACTATACTGTAAAGAACAGAGTTTCTAATTAATCTATCCTGAAATTAACAGTATTAGCAAACATAAGGAAGAAAAACAAACAAAGTGAGTACAATGATTATACAATAGAAGAATTATTCACTCCTTCTTTCTCTCGCTTCTGACAAAACCTGTGGCCACATTCAGTCAAGCTTACCTAATAAGTGCTTTCACAACATCTGAAACATATCTCCATGATACAACCATAAATCCAGGGTTGGGTTTTTGGCAAAATAAGCCCCAGTTCCTCCAAGACTGATTTAATCCTCTTTTTGGGGAACGCTTACGCTGTTACTGTTCTTCAATTAGTCCAGGTAAGAAAAAACAAATACGTGATCTAGTGTTCACAGTGTACAGTAGCTGGTAATTTCGATACTTAGATAGAATGTCAGGTAGATAAATCTCTCTCTAGATAAATTCTCGCCACAACACAGTGATCGGTAGTTGGGTAGTGTTAATTTTGATATTTTTCGCCACAGCGGGCTGAAGGTAAATGAAAATGGAAAAGAATATGGGTAGATATATCTCCAGTTACATTTATTCTTAGTGTCATATATTGGTACTCTCTCTCTCTCTCTCTCTCTCTCTCTCTCTCTCTCTCTAAGTGATACAAGAGGCCGAACAGGTCAACCTTGAAGTCCTGAAATTACACAAGAATGTTTGTGGGTACTATTTGACTTAGACCCCTTTTCTCAGATTTAAGCCGCTAGTACGTTTTTAGTATGTGACCCGTACTGGATTTTAGGAAGAAAATACAGAACATTTAACCACAATATAGTATTCTACCCAAACCCGCGTAAAGGTATAATTTATTTTCCACTCGGTTATTTCGTCAGTACTACATTGCCTAAGGCATTTACTAGCCAATTACAATATCTCTTTTCTGGATGATAGCGAGTAATTAAATTAACGCTACAGCCGGAACAATTAGCTATAAATTATTATAATTCGCTAGTCAATTAGCACAAAAAAAGGGAAATATAATGATGAACTTTATTAATTAAATCACTCAAAAATGCTAGTATAATATTTACCGCAATACAGAAATGAAACTATCTCCATTCGAAATACTAAGTGATCCACTTTAACAATGGTCTAGGATTCGAAGCTAGATGTTCCGAAAATTCTGAGGCGACTAGATAATTGAGTTTAAAGGATGAGGTATATATATGAAATAGGCCTTAATTCGCTAGCTCTTGCGAGATATCACGCCTTGCCCGTATTTTGGGGGGAAATCTGCGGTCGATTTCTGAATGAAAGCTTTATTTCTCACTTCTGCCGACCGCATAAACTTTGGCAACGAGCAAACAGTCTTTTGATCTCCGATTTACATTCTCTTACTTCTACGTGCACTTCTGCCGACCGAGCAATAAAACTTTGGCAACGAGCAAACAGTGATCTCCGCTCGTCATAGTCTGACCTGTCACTATTTCAACGATTGCCCAATCACTGGCGTGATAATCCAGTTAACGGCTCTTATTCGCTGGTTGTTTACCTGTCCCGTCGTGGACTAGTTAAAAAGTCTGTTTGTGAACCTTCCTATTGCCTGTAAGACAATAGAAAAAAGGAAAATTAGGCGTGGCTACAATTATGAGTTTGACAGATATAGAAGTACAGGGGTTCTGCATTAACCAACGTGCATACTAATAAGGAAGCAAAGGTAGGCGCAAAGACTTGCTGATATATGTAATCTATTTACATAATCTATCACAATACCTCACACCGTCCAATAACACCTATCAGTCAAGTCCAGTATCAGTTGTCAATTAATTAAGTTATTGATCAATAGCAATAATGCAAAGCATTAGAGAATAAACAAATTTGCAACAGCGTAAATAGATAAAATGAGGCAGACAATCATATTAGTAAAATGAATGAATGCAACATCGTACTCTAAAAGATTAAAGTCAAGTGTACATCTTAAGTACTTGTCGTAAAAAGCGTATTGTGGTGTCAATAAATTTTTTTTTATTTTGCACCTAACGAAGTTGTGTGTCCAATCAGGTAAGAATACACGGATGTACGGTACGAATTGACAATAGTATTGAGAACTGTCAAAATGTTCACTCAATATTTAGTGTAAGTATATGAATGCATTGTGTCAAAGACCGAATCTTATCCCACGAATTAAAATTAATTAACAGTTAAATAAAGCACTGTAGTTAAAAGTCATAGGGTAATAGTATTATACACACTAGTGGAATAAGAAACAGCTAAAGTTCAGTGAAAATATTTATAAACCAGCACAAAGTTTATGTCCATGATTCTCTGCCACATTATCGAATAAGTTCCATTATCAGTTCCCGTTAAGTAACAATGTTTAATGACCACCCGGATGGAGAAAACAAAAGGTACGATATGATTTTTCTAGTAATGTCCCTTTGACCATGCAAAGCATCCTTGAGTTAAGTCCCTTAATCTGTAGACGCCGCCATTTCGGTTGCAGAATATACCGGTATCACGATTTTGTATTAAACGTCCAAATGTCACGTTATTCTGAGACCATCAATGAATGTGTGTGTTTTTGCACATAAACCGAGTATGACAACTGTTAATAATATCCAAGACATCCATGTAATGCGCTGAGTAAAATGAGGTACAACTCGAAATTGGCGATATCAGCATTCATCCTCATCAGGTGTGTAGCAAAGTTTGATTTTCCTGGGGAGGTTATGATGGTATCCTAAAAGAATGAAAACGGTGTCTGCATTAACCGTGTGAGGTCAAGCACATGTAGGCCCCTGACTCTATAAATGATGATGATGAATTATGTGCAGGGAACCTAACGCTACCTCCCTAGATCTCACACGGTCACTATTCTGGCTCTAGTGTATGGTGTATGGTGTACCTAGTGTCTAGGGAAGAAATGTAATGATGGTACACAACAGTAAAACACTTTAAGTTTCTATAAAGAAGAGAATAAAACTAGTAGTTAAGTTTTTCTTTGAAATAAATTTTTTCTATACACTTTATTTTGCCTGTCCAGCCAAATCGTTTGGACAGGTCTTTGAAAATGAGGACAAGATAGTTTACAGAAAAGAACAATTAAAATTTTGGGGCAATTTGCCCACTAACTAAAAAGTTAATATATATGTCTTTCCTGTAGGAAATATTCATAGATTTCACTTTATTCATCTAAAGGGAGAGTCACTGTATATGAGGGCTGTAGTTTCATCCTACCCCCATAAACGTCCTGAGTATTGTTTCGCAATACTAGTGTTTCGTACAAGAAAATGTCAGTTATGCCCAGATGTTTAACACATCACCTGGGATTCCTTGTTGAAAGATATTACAATGTGTCGTTGCAGAAAGTCTCAATTTCACCACCCACCAAAGCTCCTACTGTTATCTTTGACAGCATAAACGACTGGTTGGAGACTGGATGGTGTTATTCGTACTCAGCAGGTTTCCTGTCACCAGCTGGCAACAGGAAATAGAGCCTCTGCAACAAAGGGACACCCTGGCCTTTTACATCTGATCACTTATTCTAACACTTAATTTCATACGTGGGTATGGGGTCAGCCTCGCGTGCATTTCAGGTGCACTCGCTCCGAAGGTTACATGACTCCCACCTTTCTGTGACCACACCTCATATCTTTAAGGCAGATACGCCACTGTACGTTTACATACTTTTCCTCAATACAATAATGTGGAGTAACCACATTTCCTTTGATATGATCTTCTCTTCTTTTCTTTTCAAATATAATTGCTTCAGACATGTAGACAGTGTTCATTGAACACCGAGGCTTACTAATATATTCTAATATAATAATATGACAACATAATCATGACAACATACACCAGTTAGATACATTTCAAAGTGAGGTCTCAACAACGTCTGCTCCCGGCATGTCCTTCACTTTCCCCCATAGCAGTATCTAACTTTGGTAGTTGGAATAAACATATTAATTCATAAAGCATCCTTACCACAATTCAAGAAAATATAAACAAATGACGCTGACTTTAGAAGAAATTGCCTCAGCTTCCTCCGAACTGCACAGACTGTGAATTTCTTATTTATTTAAGTTTAAAGTTAACACAGCTGTTTCTAAGCGTATCTGAATGAAAATTTTAGTTTGACTGGCAATGAATAATCAAAGCCTTTTGCTAATATTTACTAGCACTGGCCAATCAAAACGTGCGACTACTTGAATTCAAATGCAGTTTTTATGAAAAAAAAACAAAATAATTGCAAACAATTTCTGCGTCTGGTAGTCGATTGGCCAGTCTGCTTTAGTTATGCCCAATACAAAAAGATGTTTCGTTTAGGATTACATTTTTCCTACCGCTCCCCTTTTCCGTTCATACTCTTTTTACCCAAGCGAATTTGAATGTACCTCCCTGCCTCTTTTTCAAACTCGCGTCCCCACTAACGTTAAAAAAAACAAAGCAGGAACGACAGTCTGTCTGGTCGAGCGTCCGTAGATATTAGTATTTTCTCAATAACTTATCTAATACTGGGACCATCATATTATTTAAAGTACATTCTTGCTCAGTGAACTCTACGTTATACAACCATATAATTTTTATGGGCAGTTTCATAATGGTTTAAATTTTCAATTTTTGTCGTAGTCAATCGTCAAATAAAATTTTGCACAAGACCGCCATCTTTCCTCTCCTTCATCTCGCTAGCATGTATTTTTCAAATAACTAACTTGTTTCAGTTACGTCAGAAATGCTACCGCGAGGATGAAAATAAAATTGTCTGCGTGTTTTGCTTTGGCTGGCTTTTCCGCACCGTCAGACACAATAGGGCTATTGTATTTATTATCCTTTTATGACTAAAATCTTACTGAAATGAGCGATTATTCTCGCAGATTTTACTACAAGGTGTCGAGTGAACCGATCAACACTTGTAAGTACTGTCAAAAGAGTCATTGAGTGATTTCATTCAATTTTCGATGAAAAAAATTACGATAGTTCTCAGCCTTGGCATTCCCCACAGCGTCTTTGTATATTTTATCTTTGCACAGCAGCAATAAATCAGGAAATTCCTGTCAGCATCAGCATTGTCAGCAAAATACGGTACGTTCATATATGGTGCAATGTTCTATTAGTCAACACGAGAAGAAGTCAGTTAATAGGTTTGTTGTAACCTCACAAGGTACCTGCATTTGCCGTGTTGTTAACTGACAGTGAGTCCTTTACACAACGTGATAACACATCCGCGACCACGTTTTGACTGCCCTTGATGGCACGAATGTCATATTCGTAGGGTTGGAACAAAAAGGATGCTCTGGCAGCATTCTCAGTACGAAATTTCGCCGTTTTCAGATAGGACAAGGCCCTCTGATCAGTCTCCAAGACAAATTTTGCACCAATGAGGTTTAACCCTCCCCTCCCCCTTTAGGGTTTAGTGAAAAACATTTGTGGGGAAATTATACTGTAAAGGTAAAGGATCTCGTTACATGCCCATTGAGGCATATTGGGAATATGGTGTTAGGCCCATATTTTCTTGACCATAGCACACTAGGGGTGATGTGGTCAGCATCACGCCGGCCGCCTTAACCTTCCCAGAGTTGCTCTGGTACCCAGTTGGGGCTGGGTCGATCCAGGAGCCGTTTGCGGCCTAAAAAGATCCCACCTCATCTGGGGATCGAACCATAGACCACTGAGCTAGGAAGCCAGTGCGCTTACCACTATGCTACCGCGGCTCCCCGCAGTATAAACTATGCTGTATTGTGCCGAATTTTTTTAAATAAACCCCCCCTCCTTATTAAGTCCCATCTACGGCCCTGGTTGCATAAAATCCATTTTATTTTACAGAATGCTGCTTTCATTTTAACGAATGCTGCTTCAGACTCTTATAATACATATAACTGAATAAATGACAGTGGGAGCCGTGCTTGCGTAGTGGCTACCTCACTGCGCTGGCGACCGGGTGACACAGAATCAAACCCGGACGAGGACATTTGAAGATTTTTCGTCGACCGCTGGGATTTGAACTGGATTAACTCAGACCTGGCGATGACACTTGAAGAAGTGTCGTGGACCAGGGACTAGCGGCTCCTGAGCCGACCCAGCTCTAATGGGTACCTCTGAAATCGCCTGAATAGCGAGGGACATCTGTCTCTGTACAAGAAAAAAAGGGATACTCACGTAAAATCAGTCTCAGGTTAGACATACTAACCTGAGATTTTGCCTCGAGTAATAGCGGGCGTACGAAAAGAAATGAAAGTCACTGAAAACAAAATGCATACTAATTTCAGAATTGCGGTAACACCCGGCTTTGGCCGGTTCCATGTCGTTTTTAGGAAGGTTCAATTTTTTTTTAAAAAATTGTGTTATGGCATTGATGTTTGCGTCTAACACAAAAAATGTAAGTGAAGGCTTCTTTGCAGAGGAGACTAGTATTACAGTCACTTGGTGACATCACGGATACGTGTTCCGGTGTGCTAACTCGGGAAAATGCCCATATAAAGTTGCCCATGTGAGAAGCACTCATTGTTTAAGTCGACACCGGCCACGTGAAGCGTTTTATCCTGTCTTTTATTTATGGTCATTGAAAAACAAAGTTTAATAGGGAAATGGGAGTCTCTCAAAATTGAACGGCAGATCGGAGAGAATCATCGGGATTCTTGGTATGCAGACATTCTGTCCGATACCACAACATGTCTGGATGGTGGCCTCTACTATATAGTTCTTCAAAGATGTTATTTGGAGTCTAGTGTCGTTACACAGTTTGGGTGGACTAAGATTGCGGAGTAAAATGATTGCTGGTGTACCCAATTTTAAACGTAGTTCGTGAGACGGTAACCCTGAAGGATTTAAAGAGCTATATAACTCAACTAGGTAATGTATGAAGTCTTGTTAGTCCAAGGTGGTATTACCGAACTTGTATGTGCGGGAAGGAGAGTGAAGCTGATCTAATATAAGATTATTTATTTTAGTTACAGTATCATTTTTAGGAGCCAAAATAGCGCGTTCCTTAAACCATGAAGGATATTTACTTCGTAAATTTATTATGTCCGGATAAACAGAATTGATCAACTCTTGGATGATGTCGTGAACAACTCTACACAGCTGAGTATTATTCAAACTGATTTTCCCTCCCTGTACATGCAAGTCTCATTTCCTACTTTTAACAACAAATCGGCAAAGAGAGCCATATTGACGTTCCCGAAAATTTGAGCACGCATATTCTTGGAAAGGGATAGTTTTCCAGCGTCAGGCCAAATGAAAGATAAATATTAGACAAACATAAAGGTATGTTTTCAGGCACTCGTAAGAAATAAAGAAGTAGAAAACTAGACAACAGAAAAACAACAGATGTGAGTGGCTTACCCAGAACTCGAACCCAGGAAACACGTATTTACTTCCTGCTCCTGTACTTCTTGAGATAACGGGTAATGTTTACCTAAAATCGCCACCAAATAATACGGTCACCCCACCAATGAATCGAATGTCGCCTCTTATATCTTTCAGAGTGTCACCAAATGCATTGGAGCGACCCCTTCTTCTTCATAATCTCTGCTTCACTACCGCAGTAATCGGTACATTTGGGGTACGGATTTTATTGCGTGCTTTTAATTGTCGCACTTTCTTTCTTTCTCTGCTAAGTAGCAGATATTTTGTATCTACATTCTTTCGCTACTTTCAGTATATTGTGTCTTGTCTGTTTATCTGACACTCCTGGTGGATGATAATACTAAACATTTGCAGGAGCAGCTGAGAGAGCATTATCGACAACAAAGTTGGTTAATCGCAGGCGCGGCCGATATCAGTACACAGATTAACACGTACATCGCCCAGCGCAATCTGCTTAATCACTCATAACGCACGGGTGCGTCTCCGCCAAGGTTGTAAAGACACGGATTTTGTGTGTGCTCAAGCAACAGATAAGACATTACTTTAGCGAAAGTAATAATTTGTTACATCTGACACACGTTGTCATATGAGGTTAACGACGTGTTCGTGCGTTGGTACACAGTGCAATCGGATATTTACAGCCCATTTTTAGAAAAGTAATGTTTGAAATGTTGCATTAGCTGAGTCATGCAAAATATTCAAATCATATTGACTGATCATTTGAGCTTCATAACAACGAATGCGTGGGAAGGCAGTGAATATAACCTGACGCTTCAGTCAGTGAAAACTACTGTGAAGATCGCTTTCCGTACCTTGCCAGAGTGAAACCTAAAATTCAAAATTCCGTTTTATCAGACTGGACACATTTTATTTGAGTATTTATCAGAACTTACGAAAAACAGCCCAGGAAATCTCTATCATTTTAATAAGGAAAACCGCTGTCTGAGGAAACTGAAGGAAACACACGAAGTCAGAGAGGGAACTTCTTAAATTAACGACCCCCTAGACGCGTGTAAGAGGCCGATTCAAGTCTCTTTTATTCATCTGAGCAAAATGTCTGTGAGCCAGGATTGGCTTGTTGGTGGCACCAGCAGAAAGTGCTATCTCTAGAAGAAGAAAGGAACAGTGGCCCAAGCTTTAAGACGACGGACCATCTGAGTAGACTCTCTATGACATTTCTGGGAAACGAGCTACACCCGACAACCTTGACCAGCGACGAGTGTGAGCAGTGTAAAAAGAACCAACCCTTCTGAAGGAGCAGAACCGTCATTGGCAGCTAAGTTCAATATACGCTGCCACTTGAACTTCTTGTAACAATTTACCTCCTATCACGACCGTGATGATAACTTTTTTTTTTTTATCCATAACTATTTAAATTATTTTAAAACTGTTAAAACTTAAGTAATTATTAAATTGTGTTATTTGTAATTTTACAAATTTAACTTCGTTTGAATCATTTTAAAGTTACTGCATGTTTGTCTCAGTCAATTTACTACACACACTCTAAACAGAGCTATAACAGACTAATAAGAATTCCACTGAGTAAATCAGAGGTAGGGGCTTAAACAAGCTAACATAAACCATTGCTTAATCCTTCACAAAAGTTGTTGGCAGTTTCTATAATTAACGTGCTCAGCCAAATGCAGCATTGTTTTCGCTTATGTGAAACTTATTTGGGGTAGAAGCGTCATTAACCTTCTAACTACATATCTGCCAAGAGTAATCATGTGCGATGGTAGACACATTTGAAGCCCATATTAGATACGCTTGAGTTATGGCCACAGTTGGACCACTACTACAAAACAGGGGAGGCAATACCGTCACACAGAGTCCTATCTAGGGCTGCGATAGAACTTTCATGCGACATACTGCTCTCATCCTACACAATTATCGAACACTTTTGCTGCAAATTTGCTGCGGCGCTCTGTTTAGAAATATTACATAAATATTAGACAAACATAAAGGTATGTTTTCAGGCACTCGTAAGAAATAAAGAAGTAGAAACTAGACAACAGAAAAATAACAGACGTGAGTGGCTTACCCAGGACTCGAACCCAAGACCTTCCGTACGACAACCCCGCCTAGCTATGCAAGCGAATCACACTATCCTCCCCGACATCTACGCATCACCAAAAATGATGCTTCGATGACGGGTCACCAGTGCGACCCGCAACACATAACACCGGAGATTTACAATGGGCAGTTCAGCCTATTAATGACGCAATCACTTCTGTTGTTCCCCTATTATACAGTATAGGTCAGTCCACATACCAAAACCTACCCTCTGTCTGTACTTACTGTTCTTAGTCTCCTATCATTTACTAGACTCAGTATTAATGTCTTTGTCTTGTGCCTGAAAACATACCTTTATGTTTGTCTAATATTTATTTACTGTTTACATGCCTCGGGTTTCCCTTCCTTATGTGTTAGAAATATTACACACAGCACCTTGATCATCATGACATAAATTGAGTGTGACAGTACATCGTGAATGGACGCTGAGCCAATTTTGCACCCCCAAAAAAGTGTATTATTGGCAGAGGTCATTCTCGTGACACTCACACAGCTATGGTATAGGACCCGTGGACGACCCAGACAGTTATAGGAAAGTTGTATTAGTGATTGCGTTTTTAAAACTGTCTGGGATTCCCGGTAAGCCTATCACTTATATTTTCTTTTCTGTTGTCTAGTGCATCCTTTATGTCCAACGAGTACCTGTTTATTACCTTTATTTATTTATTTACTGTCCACAGGACTCAGGTTTCCTTCATTGTTTATTAATTATGTCGTATCTATCTTGTGGAACCGTATTTTTATACAATGCACTTATTATTTCGGACACCTGGCTGTGCAGGTAAATGTTATAAACAAATCCGGTCTCCCAAAGCGTCTAAAATATGTCATTGCGTCCTGTGTACGTTCGTGTAAATGTCTTGGACTTATAGTAAAAAAAGACGGAAGTATAACACTAGTCAACAAATTTTCAAAAGTTATTTGTACCAGAAATGAAATATACTATTTCTTATTCATTTTGACATGCTGATTTCAAATATCATAATGAAATTCACCAACTGGCTCTGGTTTTAAAAAAAAATGATGAATTTACATTACAGTAATACAAATAATGCCATCACAAGAACAGCTATGCTATGGACCCCTGATGGAAAACGAAAGAGAGGCCGATCAAGAACAACCTGGCGGAGGACTGTGGAGGCTGAGATGCAAAGAATGAACCAGAGTTGGGGCACTGTACGAAGGATGGCCACCGACCGAGCAAAGTGGAATCAATTTGTTGTTGCCCTACAAGACGCCACTAGGCGTGATGGCCACTGACTGCTTTGACGGTTGGCGGCTAAGGATCAAAGAAGAATACAAATAATGTATGCTTGTTTAATTCTCTGGGGTGAACAGCTAGTCTTTCTACTTTAGCATTATAAAAATTGTGGTTACATACTCAATTAATTGATATTTCAACATAAAATGATAGAAAACATAAAAACATTATTTAAAGTTCACATATCATGTTTTAAAAAGGCACATTTGAACCCATTCCGTCATTATTCAGTCGCTGTTCGAGCTCTCTTTGCTTGCTTCTTGTAGTCAATCGATGAGGTGTCTCTTGTCACAGTCCAACAGTAATCAGCAAGCATTGAAGGGCTCCAATTGTCTTGATACCGTGTCTCCATAGCAGCAATGTCCTGGTGAAATCGTTCACCATGCTCATCACTGACCGCTCCGCAGTTTGACGTAAAGAAATCCAGATGAGAATCCAGAAAATGAATTTTTAAAGACGTGTTGCAGCCAAGACTCTTATACTTCAGAAGGAGATTTTCTACAATTTCATTGTAATTATCAGATCTGTTGTTTCCAAGAAAATTGTCCACCACTGACTTAAATGCTAGCCATGCTGCTTTTTCCTTGTCATGCAACACGCAAAAAAACTCATCATGAAGAAGTTTTCGAATTTGCGGACCAACAAATACTCCCTCTCTTATTTTAGCTTCACTCAGTCTTAGAAATTTTCTGATGAGGTATTTGAAAGCCTCATCTGTTTTCCCCATTGCCTTGACAAAGTTTTTCATGAGACACAGCTTAATGTGCAAGGGTGGCAACAAAATCTTGCTGGTGTCGACAAGTGCTGGGTTCTCAACGTTCTTACTGCCAGGCTGCAATGACTGCCTGATTGGCCAATGTCTTCTGATGTAAGGGTCACTTCGTGCACAGCTATCCCACTCACAGAGACAGCAACAGTACTTGGTGTATCCACCCTGTAGTCCAAGCAAAAGAGCGACCACTTTTAAGTCACCGCAAAGTGACCAATGATGATGATCGTAGTTTATACACTTCAAAAGCTGCTTAATGTTTTCATAAGTTTCTTTCATATGAACTGTGTGACCAACTGGAATTGACGGTAACACATTACCATTATTCAACAAAACAGCTTTAAGACTCATCTTGAATGAATCAATGAAAAGCCTCCACTCTTCCGGTATGTAATTGGTTTTGAGGGCTGCCATTAAACCAGAAATGTTGTGGCACGCAGAAAGGTCACCCTCTTTGAAAAAGAATGTAATAAGCGGCTTCTGGCGGTTCCTAAACACAGAAATTGTAACATCTTCTGCCAGGAGATTCCACTGTTGCAATCTGGAACCCAAAAGCTCCGCCTTGTTCTTCGGTAAATTCAGATCTCTTACAAGATCACTCAGTTCATCTTGGGTTATTAAGTGTGGTTTAGTGGATGTAGTTTGCTCAAAACCTGGGTCGCTTGAGGTTGATGGTTCAGGACCCCCAATGTCCTCTTCTTCATCAGTGGAAGCAGCTGAAAATGATTCTGGCACTTTGGGAACTGGTAGGTCATCGCTATGTGGTACCGGACGTATTGCAGAGGGGATGTTTGGATATTCCATAGTCCATTTTTTCTTCTTTGATATGTCTTTCCCAATTGGAGGGACCATGCAAAAGTAACAGTTGTTGAGATGATCAGTGGGCTCTCTCCAAATCATTGGGACTGCAAAAGGCATAGCTTGCCTTTTGCCAGTCAACCACAGTTTAAGATGTGCTGCACATGTATTGCAACATATGTGTGGCGCCCAGCTCTTATCTTGATTTCCTATTCTGCAGCCAAAATACAAACTGTACGCCTTCTTAATCACTTTAGTTATATTTTGTTTTTGTGATAGAAATGTCACCTCACCACATATATAACAGAAATTATTAGCACTGTTCACACATGTCCTAGGCATTTCTAACTACGATACTTTTAATAAGGACAAATGCACTAACTAATGGTAAAATTTTATCAGAGATAAGATATTTATACACAAAGGTGATGTAATCATAGGTAGGATTGCATCATCAACTTCTAGTTACATTTTTATTGGTCATTAGAAAAAATTATGCAATCGCCCACAGCAGTTGCGTCATATATATAAATTGACCGTAATTAAATAAACTAGTAGCATATATCTTGAAAAGTAGAACTAATCAACATTTTTAAATGTCATTTTCGCTTTCAGCACACCAAAATTGGTTAAGATCAGCTATTTTCATTTCTGGTACATTTTGGTTGTTGACTAGTGTTACCAGTTGATTAATTTCCAGCTCTGCTTATTTGATGAAGATGATTCTAGCTCAAACCTCAAACATATTTTAGGTATCATTCCGAATATTGGAATAATGAGATGTATAAACATTTTTATGACCGTCAGTCATTATTTTTGTTGTTGTTTCATTAGTAACATCATTAACAAGTAGCTTCCACGGATTAATTTAGCCAACGCTGTAATCCTTATATTGCAACGTTTATCTAATCATTTGGAAAAAAAATAATATTAGCACTTTAATCAAATTTAAGGCTTTTATTCTGCGCAATCGACCATTTATGAAAGTATGTGAATTTCTGTGAATATATATTTATTTATTTATTTACATATATGTGTGTGTGTTTGTCAGTGAGTCTGTGTGCGTGTGAATGTGTGTGTTTGTGTGTATGTGTCTGTGTGTGTCAGTGTGTCTGTCTGTGTGTTTGTGCGTGTATGTGTCTGTGTGCGTGTATGTGTCTGTGTGCGTGTCTGTGTGTGTTTGGTTGCGTGAGTGTGTGCGCGCGTGTGTGTGTATTATTCTTGTTTCAGAAATGTATACTCCCACAGCCTTGACAAGTGAGTGGAAGATTCTTATGTCATTATCACCGGTCAGCGGTAATTCTCTCATTCTATCAGCCGGGCCACCTTTGATAAAAGACAATGCTCGTTTTACAACCATATTGTTTGTCTGAGTGGCCGGCGACCCTTTTGTTTGAATTGTTGAAGAAGGTACGAAAACACGGGCGATTATGAGATAATTGTTTCCGTTGGACCCTGTCTGTATCATTATCACAGATAATCTGTCTGGCCAGACAATCTTGACGGAAGGCATTTAGACAGGTAATCAGTTCATACATTTGTTTGTAAGAGTTCACAAGATGTCGCCGGAAATATTGCGTCTTATTATACAGAGGTCACGCGTGGAATTTTAAATGTAATATTTTAAACACGCCGGGAGATTAAGAATTTAAACATCCCTACCCACGTAGTGCGAAAAGAGCTTCCGATTGGATTGAAGTGAGAGACGGAATATACAATGAATCTCATTGGCAAGTTTTCCGGGAAGTACAATCTGTGATTTGAACTGGACACTGAAGATAAAATCTAGCGAACACAGAGACACAGAACAGACAGCTTCGCAACTTCAAACGAGCAACTCCCAACAAGCCAGAAAGAGTAGGATCGGACCTAGAATTCCATATTTATAAGTGACAGATCGAAGTATTTGGGAAACTTAAAACCTTAAAAAGTAAGCACGCCTTTATAAATACAGAGACTGAAAAACTTAAAGGGCCAGGACTTTAAATATCAAGACTGGAAACCTTGGAATCAGATCACCCGTCATCAGAGAAACTTTCCCAGATCAAGTGTATCGCAAAACACCCGTCGAAGAAGAATTACTAGTTTCCCAGGCCAAGTGTATCGCAGAACACCCGTCATAAGAAGGAATTCCAAATTTCTCAGACGAAATTGATTCGAGAGCATATGCACTGAAATTGCTCGTGTCCATCCGAAACATGTGTATAAGAGATTGTGTATAACCCAAATTTTGGGGAAAGTGTAACATTTATTTGTACAAATGTGAATTCACATGTTTTCTTGCTAAGTGGTTATATATGATGCTGGCAACCTCAACATATGAAAATAGTATATTCATGAACCACTACAGCAAGCGCTGGTGATTGTTTCTGGCTAGTCGTGCGGAAAACCCGACAGCAGAGGTGACCCAGGCTCCGACTGGAGCAGTGATGAGTGATGATTGCATCACATGTGCCTCAAGTGTATCATATCATTTTGTGATACTTGTTAATGTTAGTTCAGGCACAAATCATTATTCGCGCTGTCCAGACATATTTTCCCAATTAATACCCAGAGGAATAGTGGTGATTTCTATTCATCTTTCATGAGTTGCACTGTGTATACTCAAGAATTTAATTCTTCTGAGAGATTAACATTGGCGGGTGACAGCGAGAGGATGCGCCTGTTAAGCTTCCAACTCAGTGCACTTAGCAGAGGCATTTGTCTTTCTATTTTTTCTAAAAGTGCATTGTTACGAGCATCAGACGGTTTGAAGTACTAACGTAACGACGCCGCTAGTATGTGGAGATGTGCACTCATCACCAAAAAGAAGTGACGGAAACCACGGCGACAGGACTAACCTAGAGTTAAGTTTTCATGTAAAATAGGCGAAAGCAACGGACTTTGATATATCCTCACCTACGTCTCCGTGACGAAAACTTGTATTTACAGCAACATTTCACCAATCTTTCCATATTTATTTTAATTGTTAAAGACTAATTCATTATTAAAATTGTTACATGTTGTTTTAAAACTAAACAATCATAGTTTTTTTTATATGTATGAAAGCCAATGTATGAGCCAGAATATTTAATATATATCTATACCTAGACATATATTTACCTCTAAACAGAGCTATACAATTATAAGAGCAATTCGCTGAATTAACTCAGCAGGGGGCTTAAACGGGCGAAAACATTGCTTAAATCCTTCACAAAAGGCGACGGACAGATATAAGTTAACCATTGCTCAGCACTATGCCGCATGGTTCTTGACTTCTGAATTATCTTGTGAAGGCTCCCTTCGAAAAGAAGCGTCATTACACTTCTATCTACATCTCTGCCAAGAGTAATCTTGTGCAAAGGTAAAGATCTTTGACGACCCAGTTTAGATACTCTTGAGTTTTGGCCATTGTTAGACCACAAACTGCAAAGCAGGGGAGGCAATCCGTGACATTTTTGGTATTGAATTTGATTTCTTTTTATTTCCATATATATATATATATATATATATATATATAATATATATATAATATATATATATATATATATATATATATATATATATATAAATATATATATTATATATATATATATATATATATATATATATATATATATATATAATATATATATATATATATATATATATATATATATATATATATATATGATTTCACTGCTTAGCTTGGCCATGTCCGCCGTATGGAAGATGGTCCCATCCCGAAAGAAATCTCCTACGCACAACTGGCAGATGGCAAAAGAACAGTTGGGCGACCGCAGCTGAGGTTAAAAAATGTGTGCAAGAGAGACATGAGGGCACTGGACATAAATCCAGCAGCCTGGGAGGATGAAGCTGCCGATCGCATCAAGTGGCGATGCTCTCTACGGCGCTGCCTCAAATTGGGCGAAAGGAACCTCTCATGACAAGCAGAAGAGAGAAAAAAAACATCGATAGGAACACGAGGAAAATAATCAGCTGTGGGTTGTCACCTCAGGGGCGCATTCCCATAGTCTGTTATGACGAAGGTAAAAAAAAAAGGCAAAGGATCCCGTTACACGCCCATTGAGGCATATTGGGAATATGGTGTTAGGCCCATATTTTCTCGACCAGCGGCACATTAGTGGTCAAGTGATCAGCATCACGCCGGCCACCTTAAACCTTCCCAGAGTTGCTGTGGTACCCAATTCATGAGGCTGGGTCGACCCCGGAGCCGTTTGCTGTCTAAAAAATCCCACCTCAACTGGGGATCGAACCATGGACCACTTAGCTAGGAAGCCAGTGCACTAACCACCGTGATACCGCGGCTCCAGTTATGACTGAAGCGGCTATTATTAATATTATTATTATATTATTGTTATATATGATTTCACAATGTGTAAGGATATATCTCCCAATGAAGGAGATAGCTAAAATATTTTGGCCATGTAAAAGATATAACAATTTACTGAAGATCATGATGGAAGGAAAAGTTGAAGGCCAACGTGCAAGAGGGAGACAGCGTTAATCAAGAGATGGACATGAAAGAGTACTCGCCAAGACAAGGGACAGAAGACGTTGGAAGTCCATTGGAGCCGACCTTCAATGTTGAGATGGCACCAGATGATGATGATGATCTCTCAAAAGCAATCTCAGTATCGTTTATCCCATCTTTTCTTGATTATCTTGGCCTCTTTTCAATATACTTTTAACACCCTTTTGCTGTGACGTTTCTTCAGGTATTCCAGTTTTGTCATCCATCTAGTTACAGTCATAAAACAGAAGAGCCAGGTCATCGGAAAAATCTGGACTGTCGAGCTATACTTTATGAGACCACTGAATTCAATGTATCCTCATTCATGTTATTGTCTTCATAATCCATTCACTAATCGATCAGAAGACAGTTTGGGATTTGTACAAAGGGAGATTAAACCTAAGCGATTTCTTGTTTTAAAATTTTTGTTATTTCCCCTGAAGAAGTATTCTAATTTGAGACATTACTAATAAAGTGTATTTCACCACTTAGATCTCTGGAAACGCATATTATATGAGGTCAGAAGTGTAGAAGGGCTGAGCCGTGGCAGTGTGGGTTAGACCAAGACTTTATCAACAGAGCCAAAAGCTGATGATCTGTACCTCAGTCTTCGGAATGCTAAGTCTGTTTGGCTTTTTGTTTTCTTTTACAACTGTAATATTATTTATTGTTATTTTTATTTCAACAAATTGTTAGTTTCGTCGGTTGATATCTAATGCATTTCGAGAAGTGTCCCTGCATTATTTGTTGTTGTTTAACTAGGACTCCTGAGCTTCACACTCTTTTGCAACCAATACCAAGTTAAAGACTCCTTGGTATTAGCTACACTCTAAAATTAGGCTTTTCCTGTGGCTTTTCTGCCATTGCGAAACGTGTTGAGTTGAAGTCATGAGTTACAATTTCTCCTGCTTGGCTGGGATTTAAAAGATCATCACATCTGGTCCCAGACAAGAGGACGAAGCACATGGCATACTGTACGTTCCCCGCCATCCAAGGTGGCTCTCCAATAAATGCAGAGCTAAAATGCTTTGCTCTGGTTCTGGGCTCTCTCAGGGAATTATGACGTCCTGCACAGAGCCACTTTTCAATTCCCCCTGCTCATCATGGACCAATAGTGAGATACTCCTGCATGCAGCCAACCATGTAAAAAACCAGAGTTACTTCTGGGGCTCAAATGACTCCTCCAAGCTTAGTGTGCAGTGCTGGGTGTGACAGGTTATGAGAACAGAGCACCTCGATCAGTTCGCTTGACTCCCACAGGTGCCCCTCATTTTCATTCATTTTTCATTCAACCGACTCGTTTACCTCGCTTCCCGAATTAGCCTGTACGTTCGTTACGCATTAGCCATGCCTTTTTTCGCTAGCTACCTTACTTATAGTTTAGCCACGCCTACCTGTCTTCTTTCAAGCGCTATCAGAGCAGCTTTTCAGATCCTGAACTGTCATTCCTTCAAAAGGGGACGGGTCAAGGGGCGATATCCACAGTTACCGACCATCCGTTTGTTCATGATCCCCAGGGGGACGTAATCAGCTACAGTAAGAGACGGGATCAAAAGACTTCTGCTCGTTAGCAAATGGCTATGCGGTCGGCAGAAGTGTGAAAGAAAGCTTTCATTCAGAAATCGAACCGTAGATTTCCCACAATACGGGCAAAGGCTTGATATCTCGCACTAGAGAACGAAAGAAGACCTATTTTATAAAAATACCTCATCCTTTAAAATCAATTATCTAGTCGCCTCAGAATTTTCGGAATATCTAGCTCGAATCCTAGAGCCATTATACAAAGTGGTTCACTTAGAATTTCGTTGGAGATAGTTTCATTTTCTGTGTTGCGGTAAATATATATACTAGCACTTGAGTGATTTAATTGTTAAAGTTTGTCATTATATTTCACTAGGATTTACTGTGTTAACTGATAGCGTATTAAATACATATAGCTGATTTTTAGAGCTGTAAACGTAAAATTAATTACTCGCTATTCCCCAGTAATAGATGCTTTAATTAGTTATTAAGACGCTAGGTGTTTGATAAATGACGAAGTATAATTATTCCTAATACATCATGTGTAATTTTATAAATGACTAGTGTTCATATCGCGCGTTAAAAGCGTTAAGATAAGCTAGACTCTTGTTGTTTTTTTAAAATATAATTTAATACCGGAGTGGTTAAGAGGCGTTGCCGTAAACGTGTGTTAGGTTATAATATTTATATTACTGTTATGATATTTGTTTTGTTTCCAACAAAATCTAGGCTGATCAACCCTGCGATCTAGAGGTCTGAATAGCTCCAGTAACATTTGTTAATTATTATCGGGTCTTGGATTTTGACCCGTGCGGTCCTCCTGATTTTTTTCATCCAGAGAGAGAGTTCTAACGCAAAAACATCAATAATAAAGTATAACTGGACACGCAAATTACCCAGATTGTTTACCTACAATTATCAGCCCGTGGTTGCCAAATATCTATATAACATTGTTCCAGAATACTGACTATCGTTGTTTCTTTTCTCGAGTGGATTTATCCAGAACAAAGAATACTTGGGTCCAGAATCGGCACTCAAACCCCAGAGAGAGAGAGAGAGAGTCAGACAGAAAAGCAGATAGGATATATTTTTCCTTATCATTATCGGTTTCAAACAGTTTACCCACCAGACATTTCCTTTAAATATCGGGACTACTGTGTACTGTCCATGGTGATCATTTGATTGCGGTTTATATTTTCTACATGAACTACCTGACGTGAACTTATCATATCCAATAAGCACTATCAAAACAGGCGTTCCCCATTAGGAAAGATTAATCATTCTTGGAGGAACTGGGGCTCACTTGGAAAAGCACCACACTGGACTATGTTAACTATACACTGGAGTACGTTCAAGAGTAGTAGGTAAGCGTGATTGAATGTGGCCACAGATTGACAGATTGTAAGAAAGAGAAATGAATATTTCATATACTGTATAATCATTGTACTAACTTCTGTCTTTTCTTGTTCGCTAATACTGTTATTTCTTTTTTGTTTGTTTTCAGGATAGACTTACTAGAGACTTTGTTCTTTACCTTATCGTCCATTACTATACGCTAGAGTTACTCTGTTGACCTTTTGGGGTTACTAACTTATGTGGGAACTACCTCTGTTGGGTTCTTCTTTGTTTTCCTTTACAAGAGAGCTAATGATTTTCCAAATTTTTTTTGTCTGTAAAACTATATTTTATTGATGTAACTGATAGATGTTGTGATTTTCAAATGATAAATAAACATAATAAACCTTTAGTTATCGTGTAGGTCATCCCCTGCCCTATATGTTATCCACAGTTTGTTTTCACGTCTGTGCGTATTTGTCACAAAAATTGTGTGTACGTGAGTGTAGTGTAACTGGTATTTTGTATCAGGAGAGAAAGTGCGTCTGATTTAAATATAGTTGTAAAGATAGGCTGGATTAGAGCAATTACTTCATCCAGAGACCGTTCTTTCTCTTACACTATCCCCCCTCGTGAAAAGAAGAAAACTATTTCTTACACCTTACTCTCACATAGTTAACACTATCACCTCTGCTCGGACGGGACCATAAATATCTCAGACCTATCTTATCAAAAATTACGACATAATGGTCGGCTCGCTCCAGGATTAAGATATAATTCCGAGTCTAAATAAATGTCTAAAGTCTGATAATGAATCAGAAGTTTTATCTAGAAAGAGTGTGTTGTGAGTTTGTCTTGTGAATTAAGGAACATTAAATAATTATCCCCTGGACAACGATCTTAGTTACGGGGTGTTTGACCACACACATACATAGGATTGTTTTCTTTCCACAGCATCATAGAGTTACGGAAAATTTGTTTGATAATAATCTTTGTTAGATATATGATATTTGGTAATTTTGTAACAGACCGCTAGGACGCGTGATTGTTTAAACAATCACTAGGGTTTTTTTTTAAATCAGCAGAGTTTGAACTAAGCTAAGGACTGGGTTTTGACTTTCAAGTCAAGTTAATTACGTCCCTTACTCTTAACTGACTTCAGGTGGGCGAGTTTTGGGTGGATTTTTATAAATTACCGTTAGTAATAGTAGCTTTTCCAGTCGTTATCCTGATCTACCATTTATTTGGCTTAAGTCGTCTGTATTAGGAGCCTAGAGCCAGTTAATAACAGCGATAGATTAGATAACTGATAACAGGAGGAGGTATCTCAGGTAAATAGTATTACTTTTTTTGTTTGTTTTTTTTCATAAGCGGTTAAGGATAGAGAGATTCTCTCCTTCTTTTCTTCTTCTTTCTCAAGTAAGTCGCAGTCAGTAATTCGACATGGCTGAGCGGGCTAAACTTAGAACAATGCTAAGAGATGAAGCAAGGGAAGAGGGATTGGAAGGAGAAGAAGCGAAAGCTTTTGTCAGGGAAGAACTCGACATATATGACGTGGAGAAGAAGGAAGCAGAAGCCAGAGAGAAAGTAGCAGCAGCTAGGGAGAAGAAAAGAGAAGAAAAAGCTTGGCAGATGGAGAAAGAGCGAGAAGAGCGTCAATCTCAATTAGAGCAGAAGAAAATTGAGGCAGAAATGGAAGCTCGCAGGGCAAACGAAAGAGAAAAGGAGAGACAGCACGAGGAACGAGAGAAGGAGAGACAACAAGAGGAAAGATAAAGTGAGCAACGACGACAGCACGAGATGGCGCTTAAGGTTCTAGAGGTCCAAAGTCGTGGGGCGGCCTCTACTTCCAGCAATGGAGAGCCGTCTTCTCCCCATTCATATTTAACTGATCAATCCAGCACTCAGTCTCTCCAACTCGCAGCTATGTCTTTCGCACTGGAACCCTTCCCAAGCCCCAATGAGAAAATTGACTCGTTTCTAGAAAAATATGAGAGAATGGCGACACTGTATGGGTTAGGGAGTTCCCGGTGGAGCCTCAAGCTTTCACACGCTTTGAACGGCACTGCTTATGATGTGTACGTAAAACTGGGAAGCAGCCATCAAGACAACTACGACATGTTAAAGAAGGCTTTACTGGAGCGGTTCGAAATCAACGCTCGCAAATTTTTGCACCTGTTCAGAAACAGCAGGAAGGAAGGCACAGAGACATTTCCCCAGTTCTCTTCACGCCTGACAGGCTACTTGACAAAGTGCATGGAGCTTTCCGAGCTCCCTCTCACTTATGCAGGACTTCTGGAATTTGTTCTTACAGAACAAATAAAAACCACTTTGTCAAATGAAACCCGTAGATTTCTGGCGAAACAAGGCGCCGTAAAGTTAGATGACATTCTCAGTAAGTCTGAACGTTACGTAAATGCTATGGCCGAGCTTCCCAGCACAAAACGCAAACCGACAGATGAGCCTTCTCGGAAAAAAATCTAGAGCAGTCTTCCCATTCTTCCCATCACCATAACCAACGAGAAACTGTACCCAACCACCCTCCCCAGGAAAAAGCGAAATTCTACAAAACCCGATATCCCACCAACAAAAATTCTGATCAACCCACACGGCCTGCATGCAGCGCGGCCACAAAGGTCAAGACAGGGGAAAGACCGCTGCACCAGGGACATCTGATCAAGGCAAGCACACCGGGCCTAATCGGATCGGATGCTTGCAAACAGCCTCGCAAGGAAGAATTAATGTCAGTGATTCTCAACCTGAGAGTGAGAGGCCCTCAACACGAGGAACTGTTATTTTGAACGGGACTTCAACAACTTGTCTTTTTTGACACGGGTTTATCTTTTGATTGCATTGTCGCAAGACACTTGGTTAAACCCGGTCAAGAGACAGAAGACACCGTCAAACTGTTTTGAGTTTTCAAGAGTGATGCACCCAAGACGCTTCCCATCGCACTGGTGGAGATACACTCTGATTTTGTCAGAGGTGTTATCAAAGCGGCTATTATGGATGATCCGATCTACCCAGTTATACTAGGATGTAGATACGTGTTTATTGGGAGACCGAAAAAGCCGATTGTGGCAGCAGTAACCACAAGAGGGTAAACCCAGAAAGAACGGGAGTCTACGCCTAATATGTTATCTCAGGAACTAAACGAGGCGCAACAAAAGGACCCTACTCTGGAGCCCTGCTTTAGGAAACTGCCCATGGCCAAGGACCCCAGACACAACGGAGACATCATTTCTAAGATGGCGTATTGTATCGTAGAACGGGCAACCCTGAACAAGGGCATAATCAGCTCCTAGTACCGACGCAGTACAGAAGCCAAATTCTAGAAATGGGGCACTCTCTTCCCTTTAGCGGACATATGGGACAAAACGCCACTATTCAGCGAATATCGACTCACTGTTGGTGGCCAGGAATGAACACTGATATTATCAGATACGTGAAATGTCCTGACCATTTGGTGATTCCCATGTTAGTTTGTGAATTTCTTTATGTGGGAAAAGTGTTCCTCCAATGACCAGGTTGTTAATACTGCAGAAACTTATTAATTTATCCCCATTTTCGTTTGCTGTTCCGCTGCCGCATTTCCCCATTACTCTTTCATTATATGTATTGTGTGTACCAACTTTCGCATTGAGGTCTCCCATTACTATAATAAGATCATATCTAGGTGTGTCTTCCATTTCTTTCTGCAGTTGTTGATAGAATTCATCCTTGACCTCTTCATCGTTGTCATTCGTTGGTGCGTAGCATTGTATTATTGGTGAATCTACCTCTCAATCTTAATCTTATCAGTCTGTTGTTGATAGGTTTCCATTCCAGTAATGTCCTTTCTATTCCTTTCTGTAAAATAATGGCTACGCCTTCATTGTGCTGTCCATCCTCTCTTCCAGAGTAAAGTACTGTTTCTCCTGTTGCTGTTTTAACTTGTCCTGCCCCTGTCCATCTGCTCTCGCTTATCCCTAGAATGTGTATCCTATAGTTTCTCTTTTCTGCCGTGACCTGTTTTAGTTTACCCGTCTCATTCATTGTCCTGACATTCCAAAATCCTATTCTTGTATCATGTTTTGCGGTCAGGATGTCCGTTCTCATGTCAGTGGCTTCCTTTCGGCTTTCACCACTGACAGTCATACGAGCCTCAGACTCCAGATATCCGTCCCGCAGCAAAGTCTGTTTATTCGTTGTTGTTTCCGTAACTTCAGTTTTTTTTAACATAGACAGGGGTGTCAGCCCTATGCTAAAACCCCCAACCTGGAGGACCAGGGTGTCTGCTTTCGTCTGACCCCTGCCCGTGCAAACCTGTCCAGCTTGGTAGAACCTTCCAGGAGTAAAACTCCCACTGGCATAGCTCTGGGGGTAATCAGGGTACGCAAGCCGCTATACCTCGACAAAGTATTGACACCGGTGATGGCAGCGTCTGTGCGTATTTGTCACAAATTGTGTGTAAGTGAGTGTAGTGTAACTGGTATTTTGTATCAGGAGAGAAAGTGCGTCTGATTTAAATATAGTCGTAAAGATAGGCTGGATTAGAGCAATTACTTCATCCAGAGACCGTTCTTTCTCTTACACTATCACCCCTCGTGAAAAGAAGAAAACTTTTTCTTACACCTTACTCTCACATAGTTAACACTATCACCTCTGCTCGGACGGGTCCATAAATATCTCAGACCTATCTTATCAAAAAATTACGACACTGGGTTCTCCACATGTTTCACCACAGGGGGAATCCCTGGAAGTGTGTGGATGATTTCAAGAGTCAATAAATGTGTAATTAGCCTCACAGACATGTTCACTTCCACATTAAAATACTCTGGCATTGTGCTTAGCTGGTGGTCAAATAAGGATGACTACAGATATGCCTCCTTGCACGGCATTATGTGTTAAACATTGTGACTTTTATGTGTCAGAAGTCGCAGCTTTTATTAAAGTTAGCGAAATATTCATATTGAGTTTGTGTTGTTGCAGTCGTGACTGGCTGCAATAACAACAAGTAAAGCACCAAGTCTAATATAGAGACAAAATAAAAGCAATAATTATCTTTGTGTAACAAAATGTTGCAGAATCCATAAATCCTTGCTACTGTATTCTCGTAACATCAGAGGCCATTGGGACACTATTGCTTCTTCTTCTTCCTCGTTCGCCTTTATGTTTCTGCATTAATGACTCTAATAAAGGCAGTAGTCAACTCAAGGTTCCTGACATATCCAAACAGTTTTTCGTTGACAGAGGTGGGTTGTTGCAATATGCTACTTCGTTCATTACTTTAGGTTGGGCAGAACTGCAGCAGGTGTTCGACTGCAGGTGCAGAGATCTGTTGCACCAATTTTGTACTTGTGGTATAGATGGTATCTCAATCTGTTGGGCACCATTTGTTCTTTAACGCTGACTTCTTGTTTCAGTTCTTGTCTGTCTGGTAAGCGTAAATGTATATCTGCAATTATCAACAAGTTTATGCGTTATTATTATTATTGGGGATTTACTGTAGTTCCACAGGTTTTTTTTTCTTACAGTAATCCATACCTTGTGGAGTGTTATGTCATTCACGTATAATATTACCAAAAAGAACATTTTTAAAAAAAAATTTGTTTTGTTTCTTTGTTTTCTGATTTTTGTTGTTTTGTGTGTGTGTTTAGAGGGGGGGGGGGGGGGGGAATTGCATTCCTCTTGATCTCTGTATAGATCCTAATATAATGTAAGATCTTCTTGCCTTCTGCATTCTTATTTTATTAAAGGTAAAGCAGCGAGGGAAGAAACTTAACATTCCACCTCTCCATGCTGGACCTAATATAGTGAAGTCTCTAACGCTTCACTCCCCTATGGCAGTATCTGTGTTTATAGGCTATCATTATTCCTCAAACATGGTCTAATACTGCTGTATGATTCCACACGTTGTGTTGGTGTATCTCTCCAGTGTAGTCTGGCTACTATTTGTCGCATTTCTTCTCGTAAACTTGCTCCGTGTAAATCCTCACAGGTCTCCGAAGAGACAAACAACATTGGCTACTGCTAGTGCCCTTGATATATATAGAAATACAGGGCACTAGCTACAGCACCTTCCAGCATGTCGTAGAACGGGACTTATATGAGGTTGTGGATGGTGCTAGCAACCTCATGTGGTGGCACGATCATCTGCAAGATACGTAAATGAGGGTGGTGATGATGATTATTATTAATATAATTATTATTATCATAATTATACACCTCATGGTAGAAGAGGAACGACTAAGTAAGTAAGCATTATTATCATAATCTTGTTTTTTTTTCCTCTCTTTGTGTTGTCAAACCTAATAGCTCTGCTCTCTGATCAAGACATTTTTATCTTGTCTTGCATCTGGTTACGGTTATGGAACAGAATAGCCAGGTCATCGGAAACAGCTAGATCGCAAAGTTGTTTTGTGAGAGTTGACTGAAGTCTATGTTAGCTGATGTTGTTTTCGTAACCCATTTTTTTAGTCAAAATCAAGTGGAAATAATGACACTTTTACAAAGGGGAAGTTACAGACCTTGTGACCTAGCGTGAGGAAAGCATTGTTACTTCCCCTGAGAATATATACTAATTGTAGCCATTAGTAAATCTAACATCATTTAGATCTCTGGAAACACATATTATACGAGAATCATTATTATTATTATCATTCTCATAATCTTGTTTTTTGTTTCACTTTGTATTGTCAAACCCAATGCTGTCTCATCAAGTATGTTTTATCTTGTTTTGCGTCTTATCAGTTAAGGAACAGAAGAGCCAGGTCATCGGAAACAGCTAGATCGTCAAGATGGTTTGTGAGAGTTGACTGAACTCTATTTTTGTTAGTTGGTATTGCTTTCATAACACAGTTATTAGTCAAAATAAAGTGAAATAATAACACTTTTACAAAGAGGAAGTTACAGCCAGTGTGACTCGCGTGGTGAAAGCATGGTTATTTCCCGGTAAAAAATATACTAATTTTAGACATTAGTAATAAAATGTATTTCACCATTTAGGTTTCTTGAAACGCATATTATATGAGGTAACTTGTCAGAATTGCAGATGGGCTGAGCCGTGGCGTTGTGGGTTAGACCAAAACTTTATCAACAGAGCCAAAAGCTGATGATCTGTACCTCAGTCTTCGGAATGGGGTACACCACACCGCTAACTCGACACTCAGTCTTTTTGGCTTTTTTTTTTGTGGCACCATAATTTTGGTTCCAGCAAATTTTGAATTTCTTCAGTCGAAATCTAATGCAGTCCTTTAAGAAAATCCCTGCATTATTTGTTAAGTAGTGGAGCTACAATAACATGTTTTTTTTTAATTAAAAAAAAAACTACAGGTTTTCGTTACAATTGCACAGGGTTGACTTATAACAGTTATAGCTGGGCATACCAAAGCATTTGATGGTGTATATGCTATTGATTGCTATATATACAACGGCCATATTGAATTTTAAACCCTAATTTTAATTCACTACATATTTTTTTTTAGTGTCGTCGACCAGGGACTGGTGGCTCCTGAGCCGACCCAGCTCTAATGGGTACCTCCGAAATCGGCGAGTATCTGCCTGAATGGCGAAGGACACCTGTCTCTGTGCAAGAAAAAAGGGATACTCACGTAAAATCAGTCTCAGGTTAGATATAATAACCTGAGATTTCGCCTCGAGTATTAGCGGGCGTACGGGAAAAAAAAATTCACTACAGATTTTTTTTTAAATTTGTTATGAGCACCAAAGTTGAAATGGAAGCTCATCATTATATTTCAAATTGTTTTCTCAGATTAGATTTTTTTAAAACGTTAGTAGATTCTGAGATATAGAACTTTAAATTTAGTATCTAAAAATAGTAACCTATTTTTTTTCAAAATTTGACACCAATATTTGCAATAAATCAAAATAATTTTGATAAAATATTAGACATCGGATCAGTGTAGTGAATTTCTAAATACAATATCTAAATTAATATATAAAAATATAGGGCATAAAGGCAAAATAAGAAAGTATAAAAGAATTTTCTACTAGAACTGTTGGTATCGCCTACGCCTTCAGATTATTATTTGCTAACGAATAGCCGAACAAAACGGTACCCACATTTTTCAAATTCGTCCTTGACATAATCACTTTTCCTAGTTCTAAGAAAATTGTGCCTAAAAATGCATTGTGGAACGAGGAGGGGGAAAGGATAGATGAAATGCTAATTCGTTTCGCATTGATTTTAAACTAAAAGCCAATACCAATACAGGGGCAAGCCTTGCCTTAGGGGTTTCCCCAAAATACGAGGAAAAAGTTAGAACATGCAGACAACTCGTGTCACAAAAACAACCTTAGCTCTTATTTCAAAGGACGTAATTATCACGTAAATAGAGAAGACAGCACATGGAAAAGAATTGAACGTGTAGTAGACTAAAAATAAAAAACACTAACTTAGAAAAAAAAAAAACTGTGTACTTCTGAACCAAGCCAACTAGTCCCATATAAATTGTATATTCGTGTACCTTAGGACTTGCTGACAAAGAATATGGTAGTAGTTACGCAAATAGTCCATTAATTAACTAATTATAGCCATAATACTATAGTGGATCCGACCAGACTGTCAAGTAAAGATCATGCCTGCTTATAATTTTTTATGGCATGTTTTGAAAAAACGACTTTGGGTAAATGAGGTTAAAAGGTACGGGATATTTGATTGGGTGGATTTTGAAGGAAGGCGAAGTATGATTGGTTGACCTAAAACTAAAAATATATTTGCCTTGGAAACATATTGGGAGTTGTATTTGAAACGATAGATTTAAAAATAAATGTAAACATGGTCCCATTGGACAAAGCAGTAGATACTGGTACGAAACGGGGACTGTTCACTGCCATTTCAAGTAAATTTTGTGCAAAGCAAGATCGATGAGAGCAGGCGGAGAATTTTCTAACATAGGAAAAGCCTGGACATAGGGCAGATCGAAAATGTGCCATATTCTATTGCCTAGTCATCGTTTAACTTGTGTTATTTCCTTGCATCTGTGGTAAGATTGCTTTTCTTAACATTTTATTTAAAATAAAATTTGAATGTGAAATACTAACATACGACTGTAAGTAAGTGAGTCTATGGCAGACTCAAAACAGAGTCTAGAGATTGATCCAGCATATGAAAGACTATCAGAGAGGTGTAGACCAACTAAATTATATAGGATTATCATCAGGAGCATAATACCTATCCTATTGTATGGACAACAGATTATTGCTGGAATTGCAGAGGCGTTGTAACTATTAGGGGAGAGGAATACTGGTATACCTGGTCACATCAAAAGAAACTGGTGAAAGGGATTGTCGTAAAGAGCTGATCTTGCACGTTTGTTTGTAATGTGCCTGTACTGGTTGTTGAATATTAGTGTAGGCTGTTGATTACGAAGGAGGCATATCCTTCTGATTTCAGAGGGTTGTGGTTGCTGTCAATAACTGGTGCCAGACTACAGTGGGCCGATATATTCATGCCACAGTCTTGCTTTTTTCGGAGACAACTGTAAACCACCATCATTCTTGAAGAAGTGGGAGCTGAAGGTTGTCGTTCAGCGAAGTGCAGGAAGATTCCTACATCATATTACAAAGATAGGTGCATGTTTCGGCACCTGATCGCTCAACTAACATTATATTAGAAAAGAGACTGGGAATAGTGATATAAACATTCCATCAGTGTCCGTAAAAACTTACATACAACATGCAGAGATGATGATAATAAACAATCAACCAGTGTATACTAGAAGTCACCTCAGTTAGACAATACAACTACACTCTTATATAATAATATGTGTATTATGGTCAGAAGACCCATTGTGTAAATTGATTGATGTAATTAATTTCTATGATTTTACTTTGATTGTCAGTCCTGATTCCAAATAAATCAGATTCAGGACAATAAATTGAAAAATATTAACTTTATCAAACTTTCAACCACTGACTTACTAAAGATAGTCTTGTAAAATGTGGTTTGTATGTGATTGTCGTGGTACTGTTGTGTTGTATTAGATAATAAAATAATTTGTGTAATTGTTTATATGTTTAGTTGGTTAATGCAACCTTACACTAACATTTCATAACCCTAGACACCAAACGTAGTCATCTTACATTCTATCTAGAATAAGTCTGAATGAGATCATAGTGGTGGTAGTAGAAAGGTGCCCTGGAAATTTGCTCTAATATTTATTATATTCAGGGACCTTCACAGCTGACCTCATTCAGTACACTAAGATTTCTTAACAACAAACTGTATTAACATCAAACCCACCACAATCAGAAAAAAAAAAAGTTGTATCATCTATTCTAATAGACAGTATATGTGCCAAATTTCATGTTGATTGAATAAGAAATAAGCAAGTTGGGAGAAAATAAGTAACGCAAAAGAAGGTTCTGAGAAATAAATAGTTTTCATCGTAGGAAATACACAATTTATTAACAAAATACAATCTGCAGAATCAAAATACATAAACTTAGAATGTGTTCTGACAAATGATTATGACATATTTAAATTCAGGAGAATGTTAGTTATAGGAACATAGACTTATCCTAAGTTTCGTTTTTGTCATATGTTGATCTAAAATGCACTGCTGTTCCACCAATTAAACATTGCGACTTTAAAGTGTTAGAAGTTGCAGTATTTATCTAAGTTATCGTTATATTAATATCGAGTTTATGTTGTTGCAGTCAACACATCCAAGAAAAAACCGATAGACTGGATAAGTACAGCCAGCAGGTTGGTCTGAACATCAATCTGAATAAGACAGAGGTCATGACACTAAATGTGGGCAATCCTGAGCCAATAACAGTAAGGAACCAGAAGTTAGAACAGACAGACACATTTACTTACCTAGGATGCATAGTAACACCTGACGGCGGAACAAGCAAGGACATTAACAACAGAATGAATAAAGCGAGAACAGCCTTTGCTAGTCTCAACAACATTTGGAAGTCTTCCCAGTACAGCACAAACACCAAATTAAGACTGTATGAGAGCTGTGTACTTTCTGTGCTTCTCTATAGTGCGGAATGCTGGAGAGTAACAGAAAAGGAAATGTCGAAACTGTCCTGCTTCCACACAATCTGCTTAAGGAAAATTCTCCTAATCTTTTTGCCGAATACCATCAGCAACCAAGAACTGCTTATTCGGAGTAATCTGGAGGACATGCGCACCATCATAGCTGGCAGACGCTGGAGTTGGGTTGGGCACGTCCTCAGGAGTGACCCTGATACCATTACAAGAACTCCCCGAAGAAAAGCGAAAGAGAGGCCGACCAAAAACAACCTGGCGGAGAACTGTGGAAGCCGAGATGCAAAGAATGAACCAGAGTTGGGGCATTGTACGAAGGATGGCCGCCGACCGAACAAAGTGGAATAAATTTGTTGCTGCCTTACAAGACGCCACCAGGCGTGATGGCCACTGACTGCTTTGATAGTTGGTGGTTATGGATCAAAGAAGAAGAAGAAGACGTATCCCAAGTGTCGTTTTTGTCAAATGTTGATTTTACATGCACTGCTGTTCCACCAATTAAACATTGCGACTTTAAAGTGTTAGAAGTTGTAGTTTTTATTTAAGTTATCGTTATATTAATATCGGATTTATGTTGTTGCAGCCCTGATTGGTCATAGAAATGGTAAGTAAAACCGCAGTTCTAATCAACGACAAATTAGATGCAATAATTATCTTTAGATAACATAATGATTCACAAAGCTTCAACCCATTGCTTTTTTTTTGTGTTCTCGTAACCTAAGTGACCACTTTGGCACCGTTTGTCCTTGAACGATGGCTACTTCCTTCAATTTGTGTATGTCTGGTAAGCGTAAATTTATCTCTGCATTTATCAACACGCTTTTGTTTCTCCGGGGATGTGCCTCATAAATCTTTGAACAATCATTTCATCCATGGCACTTGACCATGGCTATTCCTATTCCGTGTGTGTGTCTTTGCTACTATTTGTAGGTTTTTAGTTGCACAATTTTTCTTATGGTCTTCCATAAGGTGAGGTTGTATGATGCCATTCGCATTCAATATTCCAAAAATCTTTCTAATTTTACTTTATTTTTATTTGTTTATTTATTTATTTTTGGATGGATTTAATTTCTCTTGATGTCATAAATTTCCCATTGTAATGCAAGATCATTTTGACTTTTGTGTTCTTAATTTGTATTCATTAACTATTTCTTCTACATAGTTTTTATTTCTGCCAAGATATATGTATTATTCCTTATCTTGTATTGGTGTATCTCTTAGTGGACTCTGAATATCATTCGTCGCATATACTTCTATTTTCATAATCTTGTCTTGAAGCAACCCTAGAAAGCAAAGTAAACCCAGAGCATGAGGAATACAACCCACTGCATGAGTTACATTTTGCAGATGACTAAGTATAATGTTCGAAGAAATGACATAACCAATTTCACTACCATTCAAACATCATAATATCAACATGCAAACTACACGAGAGCTGATAAGTAGTACATCCTTACCAACTCTTTGCTATCAGGGTCAAACATGGTCCCTGACCAAAGCACAGGAGAGGAACAATTATATCCGGTGAGATGAGATTGTAACAGTTTTTTTTTTTTAAAGGTGATGGGTTGAGAGGAGGCACTTAACAGCTAACCATTATTGCCTCTGCTCGTCCACCATCTTGGTCTACCCTGTTCAACCTAAGATTTGGTTATAATTAGGGTATTTAATGTAACTTTATTTTTAGTTTTGTATTTAGGTAACTATTGTCTTTTGCAGTGGACGGTTTTAATTTATATTAGTATTTCTTCTTTTTAAGTCTTGTTTTTTGTTTGTTTGTTACTTCTTTGTCTTTCCTTGCACTATGAGTAGTCAATAATTTTGCTTTTCTTTAATGGTTAGTTAGTTTTTGTTGTGTGATAGGGTGGGCGAGAGATGATGATTATGTTGTGATATCTGATCACTTTCTTGCACACTCGCACTGACCCGAACAACAATAAAACTCTTGATTCTAAGGCAGGGGCTGTATTTATTCACACAACCCTATCAGCGACAACAAGCACATAAAGCAAACGTTATAAAGTAAACCAAATGAAACAAAACACCCAGCCAGTGCTCAATTGCTAATCTGAAACGCAAACAAAGCACTGACTAGTTAAAATCATAATAAATAATTAATGAGAAACACAGTGCTCTCACTTGCCAAATAGTCTGTTCTTCCAAGATTCCTGAAACATCCCACTATTACAAACACATCCACTCTCATACATGTCTTCCAATGAGATTAGTGTGATGTTGTGCATGAGGCTAGCAAAGTCACCATGTAACACAGATCGCTACCGAAACCACTACTGCAAGAGCATATTGTTACGCACATAATTTTTTTCCGAAGACCTTGTATAATTATTTTCTAAAGACATTGTATAATTAACTTGTCTGAATTGTACACTTTAATTTTTTCGGTCAAAGCTAGATAACCCTTGTTTGACTGTGATTACCATTTTCAATGATGGTTACTTTCTCTTGTGACGGGACGCGTCGGTCCATTTTTTTTTAACGATGTGTGGTCATTCTCCTTATATGGTAGTATCGGTCAACTGTTTCTTGGAATGATTGAAACCAGTGTTGAGGTTTTTATTCCTGTCCTTATAAGGCGCGATTTATTACAAATCTTTATCTGGAATGTCTTCTACATCGTCTCGTTTTGATTCTTACTCAGGTGTATGCGTTCTGCGCATGTCCGGACGTTAGGTGTGCTTGAGAAGCCTTCCTGTCGAGGAGTCTATGAAAGTTGTGAAGCAGAGAGGACGCTTCTTGCGTCTGTGATTCTTTGATAGGGAATTAGGAGTCCTATTGTGAGTTAGTTTAGCTTACAAGGTCCTTCCCTTGATGATTCAAAACGCCTGGAGGCGTGTGTTTTTGTGGTGTTGATTTCGAAGCAAGGTAATACCTCATTTATGTTTCAAATCTGTAATCTAACTTTATGTTGACAATGGTCGATCTCTGCTCACTTACGAATTACAGAAAGAGAGGTTCTTCTACTAGAAGTCACGCCCCAGGTATCTTCATACCTGAGATTAATATGTACACGGGTCATACTTAGCCCGAAGGACAGTTCTATGTTCTATGAACGTCGCTATGTCAGCGATTGCACCTACGTCGAGGTTAGACTTAGGAATGCCTGTAAAGGTCAGCTTGACCTATACTCCTGGAACACCATCCTCGTGCGACTTATGATTAGACTCATTTAGCACATCTGATCAGTGAGAGGAGTATTGATGCACTTTTGTAATATTGGAGCCAACAGTCTAATCCCCTTGGCGCCATATCATTTTTTGAATATATGCCAGATGCATTGATGAACATAACTTATGCTGAATTTCGTGAACTGTCATGACTATGGTTTATTGTGAAATGGATGTACAGTTAACTGTCTTGTGGCGTCAGAAAATAAACGATGGAAAAGCGTCAATAGCAGTTTACACCTTTATATGACTTTCCATGTCATACCACATGTGTTGTGAACTTGTGAAACCACATCACCCACACTCACAGCAAGCAACAACAAACCTGACAAGACACCTCACACTTCAACCTATTATATCCCTGGTGTCTATAGGGGTGGTACTCTACTGGGCTGCTGATTATCAACGACTTCGGACTGATACCTGTAACGTCCATAGTGGCCAGATTTGTGGTCTATCATCTTTAGTGGCCAGTAGTCAGCCTAAATCCACCCTTATCACATATGAATGCTTCATGCGGAGGCCAGCCACAGGGGTGGCCCCATGCTCCATAAGGAGCGAGAAGAGAAATATATATCTCCAAATGAACCCACGTGCTCTCATAAACCATTCTACAAATAACAATAATTAAATAACACTAAAATGAGCATAATACAGTATTAAATGCCATGTACAACGAATATTCTCCTTAACGAGAATAACTACCACCTCGCAATTGATCCATATCAATATACTTTCCTACATTGTGAAGCATGTCGTATGTGACGACTGACGCACCTGACAACAAGAGTGTCGTATATGACCACTGATAAGACTGGGAAGCTCATAATATTAATCGCATCGTTACAGAAACTAACCATTGCCATAGCATATAAATGCTTCGCGGAGCACTGGAGTCTCCATGCTCCGCAAGGAGCAAACAGAGAAACACTTATGTCTCCAAGTGCCTTACGCACAAAGGGGTGACATTACGCGCACAAGAAATCTTAATACCTAAAGCTAGATTCATCTTCTCAAATAGCATTTAGCACCACAAAACTGTGTACCCAACAGATGTAATTAGACTAATCTCAAAGTAACACCATAAAATTATTCGTTAACTTATTTCGAGTTCCACTATAATAAACTATCTTGGCATGAATGGAGAAAATTATACTAATAGTGTACAACTAAAATAGAATCTCTTATAATAAACCAATTTTCATCCAACACCAAATAATAAACATGTTTAACCCCCTAAAAATATACAGTAAAATTATAATCAATTATCGTGAAATAAACTAACTAAATTACCTTCGCAGTAAAGAATAAAATAAAATAACTCTTGGACTAACAAAGCTAGCAAACGTTATAATAAGCTCCATGCGCTCACAAATAATAAATAGCTTAACATCATTAGACCTATAGCACGTGGTAACTAAAAATGTGTGGTAACTAAAAATATTATTGTCGCTCACATGCGTCATCTTTATGCACAGTCATCAACACGTGGCCCCCCCCCCCCCCACCCCCCGGCTGTCATCTTGCCAACAAGTTAATACTATCTAAATTAAAGTAATATATCGCTTCTCTGCCTGGTTTCATGAATGATTCGGATTTAACACGACCAATAAAACCTATCCACACGTTCCTTTCACTCATCTATAACTTTAAAACTACGCGTAATTCTAATGTCCTCAAAGAAATCTCCTTTGGAAGCACAGATATCTATTTTCTCAACCATTAGAACAGACTCACGCTGAATATAATTCTAAAGCTACAGAACACTAATGCTAATCTACCTTAAAATCAAACGTGTTCTCATACCCTGTGCAAACTTCTGCTTACTCTGGGTGTCCTTTCACATCTTGCCTCTACTGCGAATCTTACTAAACTGACCGCTTCTCCTGCGTCAGACTTTTCACACCCAGTGATGAGGGCTCGAGCAGTCACGTGGGCTGGGGCGTTATTGTGGCCCTCGCGCAGTCACGTGGGCTGGCGTACTCATTAGAGCGCGCACATAGAAAATATATGGGCGTTAAACACATAAATATGACATGATTTTGAGGGGGCCTCTGGTGTGTTTTATTGCCCCATCACAGTTGATTAATTTCTATTTGGTTGAATTTCTTTTCTGAAGTATTATTATTGTTATTATTATTACTAATATTGTCACTGTTATTAACCTTAAATGTTTTCCTTTGTTTTGTGTATATATCGTTTAAGTATTGTTTGGGCTTCCCCTGTGGAATCTATACTTAAAACCTTATCACCTGTCATGTCTATATTGTGATTTCTAAAGTATGTTTTTATTCAAGCCTCTGTTGCTTTTTACAGTGGATCAGGTAGTGGTCTATGTCATTTTCTTCCTGACATTCTTGGCAATGTGGTTCCTGTATTATAAAGTATGCTGCACCGAGACGGAGACGCCACAGCTTTGTGTTCGAGGGTACTTTTAATTCTTCTCTGACCTGGCACGTCCTTGTTGGTTCTTTCAGAATTTTTAATGCGTGCCTGCCTTTCTATGTTGTCTTCCATTCCTCGTTATGGTTAGCTTCACTTGGCTCTTAATCTCCGATTTTCCAAGTCCTTCTCTTATATTGTTTTTACTTATTCTTCCATATTTGGCAGTATTGTCTGCCAACTCGTTGCCAGCTATACCTATGTGTGCTGGAACCCACAATGCATCCTCTGTTACCTAGTGATGTATTAATTGCAAGAATTTATTCCTTAATGTCTGGCCGGCTGCACTTACCTGGGTGTTCTAGTGCTTGTAGTGATGATAGTGAGTCTGTAAATATCGTAACTACTTCTGGCGGATTATTTTCCATTATATCTAAACTTTTCAGAATTGATATCATCTCTGTGGTAAAAATCGAAGCCCCTTCAGTGTCACAGTGACTATTAATTAATTTTTTATCATCACGTCCGATTCTTTTTAATACTCTTAATGTTCTGGTTTCCTTGTCATTTTATATTTTCTTTCCTACCTTCGTGGCCCTATTTTTTCACCTTTTCAAACCCCACCCGCGGTTTGTTTACGTTCTGGCCTTCAACGGTCAGCGTAGCGGTAACGTAATGTTATCTAAATGCACCTGTGGTTCGTTTGACCAGAGAAACATTCCTCTGGCCGCTTTAAGTCTTTGATCGCGTTGAACGAGCGAGACGGCTTCTGTGTAGAAACGGCTCGTTAGCAGGGACCAATCTTCTGAGGTCAGTAAACTAGTTTGATCTTCAATTCAGGAGAGATTTGTTGTGGCCCCTGATCATAATATTATGTCTATCTGGGGAATTTCTGGCGTCTGTTGTTGTCGTGGTTGAGTAAAGTGTAGAGTATTTGTCGAGTTGGACAATAGTAGTGAAATCGACAAGGGATAGTGGACTGACGGAGTTATAGATTACACCCACAGAAAGGTGTAAATAGGAGATGGACTTGAGACAACCTGGAAGAAGATTTATCAAAGTGATCTCTCTCTCCAAGCCTCAACTCACTTTTACTGTCTAAGCACCTCCTGCTCTCACTCTTTTCTCTTATCAAACATAGAGATTCTAGTAAAGAGCTAAAACAAATTAATTATGGATGAAAAGGGTCGGGAACAGCGCATTAATAAATGTGTAAACTTTATTAAATGAAGAAAAGCATGGAATTAATGCATATCATCATACACAGCATAAATTACATCAATAATCAAAATATTCATCAATAGTCATCAATAATGCACATACACACCCACAAACACACACACCACCAACACTCATAAAACCTGTAGAACACAGAGAAATGAAATAACTGTCTGACAGTCTGTCCGTTTTTCGTGGGACCAAGTACAATGCTTCCGACAGTGTCTTTTACGTAAAAATATACTCCATGGGGGGATGGACTTGACCTGTATAAATCCACTGTAGTCGCTATTGTTGGTGGCACCCCTGATTTCGCGATGGGGACTGGAAGACTGTCTATCTCCTACTGACCCAATAAACGAACTGAGCGACAGCCTGTCCGCTTTTCGTGGGACCAAATGTGCTAGCTCCAGAAAGTGTCTTACGGATAAATATCCTTCAAGATGAATGAAGTGAAATACCCAACTTTCCTTGTAGGTGCTATACGTTGGTGACCGCTACTTGCGTGAGGGGGCTGGAACTCTGTCCATAGGTGGCTGCTCATACGTGCGAGGTTTTTAAGTATCCAGAAATACACCAGAAGAGGTCACTTGAGGACACGGAGTCCCAGGCGCTCTTATCCGGCGATAGGCTCTGCTTGGCTGTAAATCCTGTTTAAACTGCTTTGGCTGTGGTTTGCTGAGTGCCCCGTTTAGGCACACAAAGTCGGGTGATATCAGATTCTGCTATAGACATGCAGGGCGGTTTTGATATTCTGGAAGCGGCAATGCTCTGACTGGTAATCCAATAGGAGAGCAGGGAACTACTATTGCATTTGGTGATTCCAGATTTAGCGTTGGCTCCGTTGCACTGCGTGAGCTTAACTTGGCGTTGACAAAAGGGTTTAGGTTCAGGAACGGGGTTTGACTACTCGTGACGCTAGCGGTATTCAGAAACCCTCTAGATCGAAGAGAATATGACGTTCTTCGCCTGACTGGAGTCTGCTCTAGCGATTCGGTCTCCCTGAAACTGAGACCCAAAAAAGACACCCTTTACCTCAAGCAACAACAAAATCAATCTAATGTTTTATAACCTAGTTTATGCTCCATGTCTCCTCTTCCTTAAAAATATCAATTATCATCACGCGCCCGCATAGGCTTAATATCTTTTGTACACCCATGTACCTGTCATTAAATGTTCTGACAGCAAAATCTACTCCTCTTCTCCCAATCTCAACATACAGGAAACCTAACCTGTAGTTACAGTTAAATGAATATGCTTATTCATCTTACAACATTAAATGAATTTACATAAACAGATTACAGCATTTGACATTACACAAATAAATCGTATGTCCCCTTGGGGAAATATATTAGCATTCCACAAAATGAGTACATAGAAAATGCAATGTTCTTGCTATAATAATACAGTTGTGGCTAAATCATAAGATATAATTATATCTATGCCTGGTGACTGCTTTCTGTGAAAGTTATAGACTAGTGCCTAGCCACACAAGTAAGCATAAAATAATCCTCCCTTGCCAGTAGAAATATCTATCAAAAAGGAATAAGTGACTATCTCCTATAATCCAGAATTAATGCCTGCATCTCACTATTCAGTTTTTAAGTGAACAATCCACACCTGACATTATCTTACAGAAATGACAGTTAATTTAGCCTATTCTTAACCCATGATAAGCATCTGTGGACTGATTCTACACCTAGTATCTGTTTTTGTAAGTTTAACATTTAACCCATGATAAACCGTAACAGTTTAAACACCACTTAACTAAGGCCGTAGACAGCGCTACATTATCACTGAACTAAATTACTAGGAGAAGTCCTCAAAAATGAAGTCACGTCACTTCCTATCAGATATATATAAAAAGCTAACATGAATATAATATAATAATTATAAGATATGTCAACTCACCCCGAAAATGACTAGAACATAGGCAAACACATTCTAGTACTGTGTTAAAGTTTGCCTTATCTCATGATGGTCATCTACGGGCCAGGAATATTCACGAATGTCTTTGAGTATTAAGACTCTTCTAGATTTATATGTTTACATACAACGCCACCCAGGACACCTGCATGACCTGATTCTACAGATGTATCGGCGTAATGCGTAATCAAGAGAGTAAGACAAAGGTTATTCTAGAGACATCAGAAGTCAACAACCGCAAGAAAGTTCCTTCAGGTAGAGAAATGCATAATATTATGAGAGCTCTAACTCGTCTAAGGGCAAAACCCAGAGACTGACCGCGATTGTTATCTCCCCCTGAAACAGATCAAACTCGTTACCCAGGCCTCAAAGGGTACCAGCCGCTCGTGATCAAAGACTTCGAGCGACCAGAGAAATGTTTCTCTGGTCAAACGAGCCACCGGTGCGTTGATGTAACGTTACGCTACGCTGACCGTTGAAGAATTTAGTCCTGAAAGCCAGCCAAACGTACACAAACCGCTCGGGTGGGGTTTGAGAAGGTGAAAAAAGATAGAAAAGAAGAATACAAATGTCTAGGAAAACAGAACATTAAAAGAGTTAATAACATATGGAACGAAATGGTAAAATAAATTAATGGTTAATAGTCACTGTGACAGTTGTCTTTGATGTAGTCTCTAGAGATACCTCTGTCTTACTCCTCATTACGCATTACGCCGATACATCTGTAGAATAAGGCTATGCAGGTGTCCCGGGGTAGCGTTGGTTGTAAGCTATATATCTGGTTAGTCTTAATAGACTAACACACTCGTGAATATTTTCCTGGCCCGAGATGGACCATCATGAGATAAGGCAGACTTTAACACAGAACTAAATGTTAAGGCCTATCTCTAGTCATTTTTCGGGGTGAGTTGACATGTCTTATTAATATATAAATATTCATGTTAGTTTTTTATATATCTGATAGGAATGTGACTTACTTCATTTTTTGAGGATTTCTCCCGGTAAATTTAATTCAGTGATAATGTAGCGCTGTCTACGGCCTTAGTTAAGTGGTGCTTAAACTGTTACGGTTTATAATGGGAAATGATGAACTTACAATAACAGCATACTAGGCGTAGAATCAGTTCATACAATGCTTACCATTGGGTTAAGAGTCAGCAAAATTAACTGTCATTTCTGCAAGATAAGGTCAGAGGTGTGGATCATTCACTTAACACTGAATTATAGGAGAAAGTCACTTATTCTTTTTTTTTTTGATAGATATTTCTAGTGGCAAGGGAGAATCATTTTATGCTTACTTGTGTGGCTAGGCACTAGTCTATAACTTTCACAGAAAGCAGTCACCAGGCATAGATATAATTATATCTTATGATTCAGCCACAGCTGTATTATTATAGCAAGAACATTGCATTTTCTATGTACTCATTTTGTGGAATGTTAATATATTTCCCCAAGGGGACATATGATTTATTTGTGTAATGTCACATGCTGTAATCTGTTTATGTAATTCATTTAATGTTGTAAGATGAATAAGCATATTCATTCAACTGTAACTACAAGGTTAGGTTTCCTGTATGTTTAGTTGGAAGAAGAGGAGTAGATTGTTGCTGTCAGAACGATTACTGACAGGTACATGGGTGTACAAAAGATATTAAGCCTATGCGGGCACATGCTATAATTGATAGAGTGGAAGGAGCGGGGCATAACTGGTTAAAAAAACATTAGAGTGATTTTGTTGTTCCTTGATGTAAAGGGTGTCTTTTTTGGGTCTCAGTTTCAGGGATACCGAATTGCTAGAGTCACGTCTCCAGTCAGGCGAAGAAATGTCATATACTCTTCGTTCTAGAAAGATTCTGAATACAGCTAGCAATCACGAGTCGTCAACCCCCATTCCTGACCCAGAAAACCCTTTGTCAACGCCAAGTTAAGCTCACGCAGTGCAACGAGCCAACGCTAAATCTGAAATCATCTCAGGCAGTAGTAGTTCTCTACTCGCCTATTGGATTACCAGTCAGAGCATTGCGGCTTCCAGAATATCAAAACCGCCCAGCATGTCTATAGCAGAATCTGATATCACCCGCCTTTGTGTGCCTAAACGGGGCACTCAGCCAAACCACAGCCAAACTCGTTTAAACCGGATTTAATGCCAAGCAAGCAATAGCGCAGGATAAGAGCGCCTGGTTCTCTTCGTCCCCAAATAACTTCGTCTGGTGTAGTTCTGGGTTATGAAAACCTCGCATTTAGGAGTGGCCAGCAAGAGAAATCCCAGCCCCTCACGCAATTAGAGGTCACCAACGTTTAGCACCACCAAGGAAAGTTTTGTAGGCTTATTCCCTCACCTTGAAGGATCTACATGTAAGACACTTTTCTGGAGCTAGCACCTTTGGTCCCACGAAAGCGGACAGGCTGTCGCTCAGTTTGTTTATTTGGTCAGCAGAAGATAAACAGCGTCTTCCAGCCCCTCACGCAATTAGAGGTCACCAACGTTTAGCACCACCAAGGAAAGTTTTGTAGGCTTATTCCCTCACCTTGAAGGATCTACATGTAAGACACTTTTCTGGAGCTGGCACATTTGGTCCCACGAAAGCGGACAGACTGACACGCAGTTTTATTCATTTGGTAAACCAGAGGTAAATAGAGTCTTCCAGCCCACCTCGCGCAATTAGAGGTCACAAATGATAGCACCAACAAGGAAAGTTTTGTAGGCTTATTCCCTCGCCTTGAAGGATCTACATGTAAGACACTTTTCTGGAACTATTACATTTGGTCCCACGAAAGCGGACGGACTGACACTCAGTTTATTCATTTCTCTGTGTTCTACAGGTTTTATGATCGGTTGTGTGTGTGTGTTGTCGGTGTATTTGGCATATTTTGATTATTGATGATTATTGATGAGTTTTATGCTGTGTATGATGAGATGCATTATTTTCCATGCTTTTCTTCTTTAATAAAGTTTACACATTTATTAATGCGCTGTTCACGACCCTTCCATCCATAATTAACTTGTTTTAGCTCTTTACTATAATCTCTATGTTTGATAAGAGAAAAGAGTGAGAGCAGGGGGTGCTTAGACAGTAAAAGTGAATTGAGGCTTGGAGAGAGAGATCATTTTGATAAATCTTCTTCCAGGTTGTCTCAAGTCCATCTCCTATTTACACCTTTCTGTGTGTGTAATCTATAACTCTGTCAGTCCACTATCCCTTGTCGATTTCAATACTATTGTCCAACTCGACAAATACTCTACACTCTAACTCAACCACGACATTCAGTTACACTGTAGCTCTTCCCCACTGTGGTATTGCTACTTCTGCACCTAGTTGCCCGCTATCACCTTTCGATCCATCAGCATAAACAGCCAGGCTTTGCTTTGTAAGTTAATTTATGAACTTTCTTACTAAAGTTTTGGCTTCCTTATCTTCTATATTTTGCCTAATCTTTTCAGTGAGTGCTTTTAGTTCCCAGGGTGGTATTGTGTTTCTATATTTGTTACTATTATTAATAGTGTTTGATAGTTCTTTGAACTGTATTAGATCTTCTATAGCTCTCCACCCAGTTGGATATCTTTCTGTATTCAATGGGACGTTCTATACACTTGGTTGGTTTTTGACAAATGCTTTATGTGCTGGGTGGGTCACTTCTTGTGCTACTTTGCTCCAATAATTTAATCTTAGTTCTTTCCGTCTTAGATCAAGGGGTGGTATGCCAAGAGCTAATTCTAGCGCTTCTACTGGTGTTGATCTAAATGCAACTGTAATGGTTCTCGTGGCTACATTTTGAATTCTGCCTAGTTTTGCGTTGTTAGAAGCTGAAGCTGAGTCATAGACTATGCTAGCATAGTCTAGTTTCAGCCTGATGAATGACAAATAGAACATAAGCATTATTTTGTTGCTGGTCCCCCATCCATTACCTTTTACTATCCTTAGCATTTTTAGGAGTCCCCTACAGCTTGCTACTAAAATGAGATTGTAGCACCAAGCGTCTACAACGGTATAAGATCTGGTTCCAGAACAAGGGGAATTCCAAGAGACAGATGGATACACAACATTACAGAAATTCTAAAACAACACGCGCGTACGGAAGTGAATGTGACACACTTGGCTCAAGAGCGCAGACTTCATCTCCGCAGTACCTATCATGTCAACGGTGGACCGCAAAAGTAAAGTAAAAGTAAGAGCGTGTCTTTTCTCTATGTATTGTTGCCTAAAGATTGGGGTAAGTTGTACATTCTGAATTTTATATTTTCAATTATTAATATGTGAACTTATACGTATATATTGACACGTGAATACTAATATGTGAAAATTGCTAGTGGATCTCCAAGTCATTTTAGGCTGGCAACCTCAGCATATGATTTTATGAACCACCACTGCCAAGGCTTGTGACTGCATTATTGCGAGTTTCTTATAAAGAACAAAAAGCAGAGGTAGTCCCAAGTGCAATATGGAGCAGGGAGAGAATGATGAAAGAAATGATGTACATACTGACATCTTATTTCTATTATTGGAATTTCTCAATCTAGCTGGAGGTATGAAATTCACGTGTACGCAAATGTAGAATGATTAGTTTTAAGTCATTTTATTTTGCCAAACTTGTTTCAATCTGGCTGTAAACTGTGAATTGTGAACTGTAAATTGTGAATTGTGAACTGTAAAATGTAAACTGTGAATTGTGAACTGCAAATTGTAAAATGTAAACTGTGAATTGTGAACTGTAAACTGTTAATTAGAACTAGAAAAGTGCCAGTGGAACAAAAGATGAGAAGAAGACGATGGCGATGGATAGGACACACTGAGGAAACCTGTTGATAGCATTACAAGGCAGTCCTTGTTCTGGAACCGCCAGGGCAAGAGAGGCAGAGGTAGACCAAGAAGCACATGGAGAAGAGAGCTGGAAACAGAGATGAAAATGATAAGGAGAACGTGGAAAGAACTTGAGATGATGGCACGTGACAGGAGGACTTGACATGTGTTTGTTGAAGGCCTATGCTCCTTTGGGAGTGGAGGGTTATGAGTGATGAATGAAACTGTGAATTGTGATCTGTAAACTGTGAATTGTGTATTGTGAACTGTAAACTGTGAATTGTGAACTGTAAACTGTGAATTGTGAACTGTAAACTGTGAATTGTGAACTGTAAACTGTGTGAACTGTAAACTGTGAGAATTGTGAACTGTAAAATGTGAGCTGTGAACTGTAAACTGTAAACTATAAACTGTAAACTAATCATAAGAGCAAGAAGTTGTCATCAAACGGCTTTAACTCCTGGTGCCGCATTAAGTTTTTAGGTTTTAGCGAAAACATTACAATGGTTTACATTTTCTCCCGACAGGCAATTTTTTAAACTTTGTTTTACATCCGAGGGGTCGATGAACTGCAGAAGGATGATCGGAGGTCGATTAAACTGAGATATTCATAAATCACCTGGAAAAATTAAGGGAAGATTTTCAAATAGGCTTCGATTACCTGGAGAAAATGCATGTACCTGACTGGATTGTTACGTCGTTTAATGTCGAAATAGAAAATACAGTCATTGAGTGTCACCTTCATGGTGAGCTCTGTCACGGATTGAGTCCCCTTTGCTCTGCAGTAGTGGTCCACCCGTGGCCAAAACTCAAAAGTAGCTAATGTGGGTCTTCAAAGGTCTCTACCTTCGCACAAGATTACTCTTCTCAGAGTTGCAGGTAGAAGGATAATGATGCTTCTACCTCAACGGTGTATTCACAAGATCTTTCAGATGTCAAGAACAATGCTGCATGAGGCTGAGCACGTTAAGTTTTGGTATCTGACCCGCCGCCTTTTGTGAAGATGGGTTATGCACTGATTTAGCTCGTTCAAGTCCCCAGCTGAGTTAATTCAGCGAAAGTCCTTATTATTATTTATTGGCTCTATAAATGTAAATATATATATTAAAGAGTCTGATACATACGAACGCTCTAATAACTATAATAATTGAATCAACTATGAATTTGTAAAATAACACGTAACAAATTTAATAATCAATTATTCTTTAAAAGTTTAAAATAAATATGAATGATGGGTGAAATTTAGTTAAAAGTGTATTCATAGAGACTTGATAGTGAAATTATAAAAATCCGTTGCATTCGGCTTTTAATAAGCACTTAGCTCTTCAAATGATTGAGTACTGCCGCAGGTGTTTCGTCAAGTCTATTGTGATGGGGGCACTTCTCTACACAACTCATCCAATGTAGGTGGTTAGTGTCGAATCCCAGCTCTTGAATTACAAACTAGTGGCGTAGAAACTCTTACTACCAACTGGCCTCGTATCACGAACTTTAGAGAAAATAAAAGAACAAATGCCTCTGCTAAGTACATTGTGGTCGGAAGTGTCACGAGTGGGTTATATAAGAGTCTGTCTTTGACCAAAGCCAAGGTCTGGCTGATGTCAGAGACAAGATAAAAGAGTCTGGGAGACATCTGAGGTGATAGATAAGAGATTCTGTTGATGGTGGATGATGTGACTTATAGTTATCGAGGGTGAGAACATAACATGACTCTCCCTTCGCCACTCAGTGACCTTTTGTTCAACTACTGTCACACCGCCTCCTACTCAATTAAGAGGTAAGGTTTTTATACACTACGGTGTATCCACACACAACAATACATTGCAAGTTAATAGTACAGATCCAGTGAGCAAAGTAAAAGAAATCTGATCCGGGTAAATAAATATACTACTGGACAGAAGTTAAGGGCCACCATTCAGTTTAGACAAGGTTTATCTAATTGATTGGCAAACTGTAAAGACAAGTGAAAATGTCATTAAAACTGAGCTCAGAGAAATGTGTATACATTTCTGTGTGCACTAGGTTAATTTTTTTTTAAATGTCCAAAAACTGGGTCACTTTAACCCGCACGTGAAAATTGCCATTGTTGCTGCAAAAACTCGTGGTTTTTGCAACACGCCCCACTTGTTCAAAAGGTGAAAAAGTGAGTTGAATTTGAATGCACGTGGAAAATGATCATCTGTAAAGAGTGTTCACCGTTGGTATGCAATAAATCAGTATGACAAGTGGTCGAAATGATCACAGCATTAGCCATGCCACCAAGGAGAAGTCTCAGCACTGTAGACTGTGGTCGAGCCATGGCATGGATTCAGGATGGTCAATCTGTTCGTCATGTTGCAAGACGTTTAGCAGTGTCCCACTCTACCATTCAGAGACTTCTTGAGAGATTTCTAGCTACCGGACATTTGGAAAATCAACCCTGCTCACGAAGAATTATATAATCCTTGTCTAAACTGAATGATGGCCCTTAACTTTTGTCCAGTAGTATATATACATATATATCTTTTATTGACACAACAGATAAATAGCTGCTAGGAAAAGAATAACATAAATCTCAATCACGGCATAAAATACAGATGGCATAAATTTACAATGCAGGTCTCTAAGAACGAAACACCAAAATTAAAAACACTCCAAAGATAGGTAGTATAAAAAAAAATATGGACTTCCACATGGAAAACCAAACCCAGGTTTCCCGCCCCTCAAGTATGGGGCAGTATTCTTACTCTACTACTGCGTGCTTGAAAGAAATGACCTGGAATACACCCCCCAGATTACACTATGTCTTTACACTAAGCCTGCTGACTTGTCCCTGTCAGCGACTTTCCTCACAAACTACACTAACCAGTCTAGTACACAGTTTCAGAAAAAAATCTACCCCTAATTCCGAGTGCACTCTTTTCCCCAACATCTTCTTCGTTGGCACGCTTGCTTTACTCCATAGAGATCACAGTTAGCCTTTGGAGAAATGGTGACCCTTTCTTCTCCCGGGGTAAGTGATAAATAATCCTTGGGAATAGATCTGCACCCGGCTATAAATCCAGGCAATTGCGGGATGAAACACTCAAATGAATTACATGCTGAGAACTAATCCACCTCTGGATTGGGCCGACTGCTTTGTTGCAGTCCTCAAAACAAGAATGAACGAGGTGGCTTTATGAACGCTGAGGCCACGGGAGCAGTGCTCTTCTTGCTAATTGACTTTACCAAGAATTGCTATTTCCCAAGCACGGGAAATCACGGATGACCCGTAATAGAGTGATGAACTGGCACGACTGGAAAATACGTGCACCCCCGCTGTAAATGGGTCGTTGACTGGAGCGACCTTCCACTGAAGGCAAAGTCTCAATAGAAGCGAAGTCTTCACAGACGTGAAGTCTTCATAGGCGCAAAGTCTTCATAGAAGCGAAGTCTTCATAGAAGCGAAGACTTCATAGAAGGCGAAGTCCAGTCTATGGCTCAGTTGATTGCTGGAGAAGGCCTACGTATGCTGTAATGAAAATATAAACAAAACCTCAACATTTTGCTAAATAAAAATCGTCAAACATCACAACACGGCACAACAATAAACAAAGACAATTAAATACAGGTAATCATACTGCCCTTTCCCTCCCGCTGGTGGTCAAGGCAGACCTTGATTATACTATCAACTACAGTCGCAGATGTTCAACCAGACGTGAGTACGTGCACAGAACAACAGACAAACACACGTAATACTGGACCAGAGCTTTCTCTATTAGACGCAACTACCCAAAAGATTTTGCGTAACGGGTTGATGGCCGTCTTTGCTAAAATCGAAAACAACACCACCTGCACGACACGTGCTTCTGGTACCAACGTAAGACTAACGTAACAGAACAATACAGAAATACAATAGGGGGTACTCACGGGGACAGTGAATCGGTGTCTCAAAAGAAAGCAGAAAAGGATTACCGCTCGTGTTCAAACATGTTTACGAGCGGCGAAGAATCCCTCCTGCTGTCCGATGCCAGGTGCTCTTACGCATCCTAATGTCAATCGTTGCTGGCCTACTGAACACGAAATCGAGAGAATCTAGCCACTCTGCGTGGTGGGTGTCTGACCAAGTAATAATGGGGGTTACTGCCCCATAAACCCACATGTAAAGATCGAAATACAGAGAGCCAGTGACTCTAGAAAAAACTTAAGAGGAAAAAAAGAGAAGGGGCGGGTTGGAAAATAGGAAGTAACAGCCATTTCGTCACAGGAAGATTAAACAGGCGCCTTTTCGCTCTGTTCGCCCACCAGTTTTGCCTCTCTGAGATTTTATTCTCTCTGAGCATATACAGCATAACTCAGGAAATATGATTAGAAATCACCGTTATTCTTCTGGTTAGTTTAATGGGGAAAGTGTGTCTTGACAGTGCGAGTAGCTTGTGCCTGAGGTTTACATATAACTCAAAAATGAAAATATAAACACTATGCACATGTGATGTAATCATCACTCCTCACTGCTCTATTCGGAGTCTGGGGTTACTTCTGCTTTCGGCTTTCTGTACGAACTAGCATGAAGCAATCACCAGCGCTTGCTGTAGTGGTTTATGAATATACAGGGTGTCCTAAAAGTTACTGTTCAGTAAAGTACCTCGTACAATGTTCCAGTACCACGCAGCAGTTTCTTCTACAGCAGATGTTGGAAATGTCCACCATGGGCCTCAAGACATGTCTGAACACGCTTCTTCATATTGTTGAAGACCTTTTTCATGGTAGAACGGACAACTCTCACATCACAACCGCTACTCTAGTCTTTTCGGACTACTATTTCCATATGTTGAGGTTGCCAGCCTCGTATGACTTGTATAACTATTTAGCAAGAACAACATGTCAAATTAACACTGTTAAAAATATGTATAACTCACCCCAACTTGGGATCTACAATCTCCTGGCACAGATGAATGGACACAGCAACTTTATATTAAATGCTTCGAACACTTGGTCTGGGGTAAATTTAGAATACCTCTAATGACGGGTGCTTTGATTCCTAGGTAAACAGTATTAGTATTTTAAAATGTGGGTTTCCTTTTAAGTTTAAAAGATTCGCAAATACTTCGGTCCTGTCCTATTTAATTTGGAATTCTGTCCGATTTTTCTCTGGCTCCTGGAGTTGCTCTTTTGGCGTTGTAATGCAGTCTACCTTAGTCTCCGAATTTTCTAGGTTATATTCTCATTTCTTCCTCCAAGCTTCCACATGGTGTTTCCGATAAACGTATTAATCAGAGCTATTGTTTATTTCCTGCTCTCGATTGAATCAATCCTGCTCTTAGAACTAGGGTGTCGGGGTGCTAATTTTAATTCTTCCCCGCGTGTTTAAAATTATCACGTTAAAATTTAAACCCATGACCTATCTTTCAAATATGGCATGATTACTTCGGTTGCTATTACAAAGACTTGCCAACACATCTGTGATCTAATCCCTAATGATTACCTTGCTCATAGTGACTCTTCAGATATGTTTTATCGGTAATAAAGACGCCGATAATATCTGGACAAAAATGATAAAGTGATTATCACGCGTACTCAAATCTTCCGCCAGACAGATACTCTCTGACGTAAGCGGCCCACAGCTAGCTCCCTCATACAGACACTATGGCTTATTTTGTCCCCTCCCGCCGAGATGTCGGGAGGTGCTGTGACCAACCGCGAAACACAAGTGGTTACTCGCCTGCTCTGTCTGGGTCGGAAATGAGTTAATTCAAAGTTAACCATTACTTTCACGTTTACCGTCTGCATTCAAGCTGGTGCGACCACTTAAGCGATTATAATTAATCCTCAAGATAATCAATTACCCGTGAAATAACCCTATTGCAGTGCGAGAAAGGGTATAGCTATTTAGGGAGTGTCTTTGGCACGAATTCATGTGCGAAAAATGAAGAAATAAATGCATAATGTAGGAGAGAAAGAAAAAATGTAAAAGGACACCCACGAATTCGGCACAAGCTCATTGATATGTGTGTGGATGGCGAAGCTAAATATTTGTTAAAATTAAAAAAAAAACCCTCAGTGACGAACTTGGGAATTGTGATTGTTGTTGTTGAACAGAATCGACATTATTGCACTCCAGGTAACCCCATAGGTGCTCAGTCTCCTTCAGTATATGTCGAAGAGTGTGAATGCTAACTGTTCCTGTAACTTGCTGGTTATAAACACGACGGATGCATCCTCTCAAACGTCCATCTCTGCTAGCCTGACGTTTGATGCCAAATTCCAACAGTCTTAACCTTGATGATTCACCTATTGCAGTGTCATTCTCTAACAGGTGATCATTAATTGTTCTCAGTATATCTCCCTTATCCATTTCCAGTGTCCCCATTATGGGTGCTCTTGATGCTAGTTTGTCAGCTCTTTCATTACTGTGTTCCCCTGCTTGACCAGGACAGAAGATCCACATCAGCTCCTGCAGAGATCTTCGGAATATAAGTAGAAACAGTCCAACTGCTAGGTAATTTGTAACAGTGTTTACATTGCTCCAATACAGTTAGCACATTGTTGAAGCTGGTTTTATCAAAGGAATAGAGTGAACCTGGAAGTGTATGGTGACTTACGGTTAAAACTCACAAATCTCGAACCAGCTATCAGTGTTACAGCTCATCAGCCACATATTTGCCATTAATGATTTTAACCAGTTCAATAAAAAATATATAAAGTTAGTTTATTGTGCGTCTATATTCACTTTCTTATGTTATTTATTTATCCCCTAGGGTCGATTAAGGATTAAGGAATCTACGGAACCTTTGGCCTGGCATTGAGGTATTGAAAAGGGGAGATTACAGCGTGTGAGAGATCGTGTTGGAAAATTACTGTTACCTCCCCTGAAACAAAATGTGCTAATTTTAGATATTACTAATGTTCTAAATTTGATATAGTAATCTAAAATTATACTAGTAAAAAAGTCGTTCAGACCTAAGGGTCTTTTATATTTGGACATGCGCCCTAATATAACCGACTAGGTTGAACGGGACGCGCCTCGCCAAAACGAGGCAAAACTATTTTTAAAAAAAAGACTAGCAAAAGGAATTTCATCATTTATATCTCTGAGACCACAAGTTATATAAAACAGATCGCAAGGAATGTGACCGGGGTGAGCCGTGGCGGTGTGGGTTAAACCGAAACTTTATCACCAGAGCCTAAAGCTGATGATCTGTACCACAGTCCTCGGACTGGGGTACACCACATTGCTAACTCGACACTCAGTCTTTTTTGTGTGTATTTTTTTTTCAACCAAAATGTTAAATTCATTCTGTGGAAATATAATGCAGTTCGAGCAATGTTCTTAAATATTATATCTTTTATCTGTCGAAGGTTTCTTTTCATTTAACGAAATATTTACAGGGAGTTTATGTAGTTACAGTCTAGGCTGGTTGCAGCAAATAAGAGCCTTAGTCTAATAGCCAAAAACATAGACGCATTGCTTGCAAAAATGCTTCAAAATCCATTCATTCATGCTTCAGTGTTCTCATAATGTAAGTGATCACTGGATTATTGAGAGAATTACGAGACAGTCCTTATTCTGCAATTCTCAGTGTAAGAAACGTAGATGTAGACCTAGAAACACATAGAGACGAAATCTGAAGACAGAAATGAAAACGTTGAAGGAAGACATAGAAAGTTTTTGAGCTGATGACACGTGACGTGAGGATCTGACTTGCGTTTTTTTATTAACGACCTATGCCCCCTTGGAAGCTGAAAAGTAATGAATGGGACTATGGCATCTTTTTTTTCTTTTAACGCTGACTACTTGTTGTTACAGTAAGATAATGATTGACTGTTGAAAAGGTGGTAGTTGTTACTGTTGGATGTAAGGATTCTAACCACCACTGTTGCAAGAAGCGTTGTATGATTGTGATCAAGTTCTTGATCGGTGCACTGTTGCAAACTGTTATTGTGGCTTGTATTCTTCTCGTGGCATGAAGTGAAGAGTAGTAGTGGCCGACATGGCAGTGTGTATAGATAAAGCAACATACGCGAATGGGTGTAAGTTCTTGATCAGTTATTCACAGTATACACACCCTTCATACCACATGCAGAAGTCAGGAAGGTTGGAAACGACTTGCACGGATCCAACGATTTATTACGATAACATCACGTTGACATCAAACAAACATACTGTCATTAGGACAAGGTTCAAGCACATCAACATCATGTAGATAACATAAGTTCACTGCATCTAGTACAACAGAGACTCTGAACGGACTGCAGGTATCGCAGTGCTAGCAGTACGTCAGGAATTCTTCTCTACCTTCTCTGACGAAATAAGCCATGTAAAACTCTGGTTAAATAAGCCGCATAAGTGCCGGGCTTCCAAATATATATAATTCTCTGTACCTCCTCTGACAAAATAAGTCATATAATTCTTTACCAATATAAGCCGCATAAGTGTCGGGCTTCCATATATAAATAATTCTCTGTACCTCCTCTGACAAAATAAGTCATATAAATCTTTACCAATATAAGACGCATCAGTGTCGGGCTTCCATATATAATATTCTCTGGGTCTCCTCTGACAAACAAGTCATATAATTCTTTGGCAAGATAACAATATCAATATTCTCATAAACTCTCCGCCACACCAGGAGAAAGTCACCTCAATATATCAGCCAACCATCTTGGGCTGGTAGCATCATAATACAAAGTTCTTGGCTACAAAAAATAGTTTAAAGGGTATTTTTACCTTCACTGCCATCCAAGAATAAAACACAAAACATTCGTCATCCTTGGCTCTCAGAAATATGTCAGAATTATAACAGGGGAAAAAATCTCAAACATTTTTATCACACAGAGGACTCTGTTCCCCGTTCACACAGTCCGAGAAGGATCGCTGAACACCCTCTCAGCTCCGAACGCCCAGACCGACTGTCACGGGATACAGTTTCCCCGGTCCCGCCAAACCAACACGCATGCGCTGATCATCGCGTGACGTGAGTTTAGCTCCCACGAGAACCAACTGAAACGTTCTCGTGAACTGTTCTAGAAAATCTACGAACAGAAAATCTTAAATGACCAAATGGCAAGTCAAGGGAGATAACAACTAAATCAGACCTGTACCAAAAAGTAATACAACCTGTAATCTCCTTTAGACCATAGTATAAAAAGGTTTACATCCCTAGCTTAAGACAAACAGACTTTAACACTTGTTTTAATTATTGTCTGTCTGTTTAAGTAATAAATGAATCCCGGTAAAGATTTACATATTTATATGGACTGTGCCTTTAAGATACGCTTTAGCCAATCAATTTATTCTTGACTCATGTTACGGGTTGGGAGCCGCGGTAGCATAGTGGTTAGTGCACTGGCTTCCTAGCTCAGTGGTCTATGGTTCGATCCCCAGATGAGGTGGGATTTTTTAAGGCCGCAAATGGCTCCTGGGTCGACCCAGCCCCAACTGGGTGCCAGAGCAACTCTGGGAAGGTTAAGGCGGCCGGCGTGATGCTGACCACATCACCCCTAGTGTGCCGATGGTCAAGAAAATATGTGCCTAACACCATATTCCCAATATGCCTCAATGGGCGTGTAACGGGATCCTTTTTTCTTTCATGTTACGGGTTGCCTCCCCTTTGCTCTGCAGTGATGGTCCAACAATGGCCAACATCTAGAGTATCAAATGTGGGTTTTCAAAGGTATCTACCTTCGCACAAGATTATTGGCAGATAGAAGGATGGTGATGCTTCTACCTTGAGGGAATATTCACAAGATATTTCAGAAGTCAAGAACAATGCTGAATGTGTCTTAGCATTGCTAGCTTTTATCTGCACGCCGACTTTTGTGAAGAGGTATTATATTATTAATTTAGCTCGTACAAGCACTCAATTGAATTAACAGTAACATTCTTCTTATTAACTCGATATATATATATATATTAAAGATACTGATTCATACGTGTGTACTTTTCTATGTAATAACCAAATCAACTAGGACTTTGTAAAATAACATGTAACAAATTTAATGATCAATTATTTTAACAGAAGTAAAATGAATATGGGTGATAAATGTGCTGTAGAATAAAGTTTGTCCTCGTTGAGTTTAAGGTCGGAATCGATTACGATTCTTACAATGCTGGCCTTCTACAAGTATGACTTGCCAGATCTCTGAATGCGGCTGCTGCTATTTTCGTCAATCCGTTTTCAGTGACGAGGGCACGTCCCGAGCGATGTTTGCAGGGGGTAACTCTCCTGGTGTCAATTCTAGTATCTCCACAGGCCCGTCGAACTTAGCCATCTAGTGTCAACAACAAGCGTCTGAATACAGATCCGTATAGTTGAATCGTACCACAAATGGTCTTGCAGACCCATACCACAATCAGATCTTGTAGTATCGTACCACAATCTTTAGTAGAAACAAAAGGAACAAACGTCTCTGCTGAGTCTTTGTTTTTCTGATATTAATCAGGCGCCTTTCTCGATGTCCGTAAACCACTTTTTGTCTCTCAGAAATTTATCTTCCCTGAGTATGCATCATATCTCAGGGAACATGATGAGAAATCACCATTAAATTTTAAGTTAATTTAATGAAAAGATTGTGCCTGGACAGCGGCGAACGCAATGGCTTGTGCCTGAAGGAACATGGTTAAGCTTACAAATAACTCACAAAATGATAACAGGAACTATGCACATGATGATGTAATCATCACTCACTCCCTGCTCCATTTGGAGTCTGGGGGTTACCTCTGATTTTGGTTACCTGTGAGAACTAGCATGAAGCAATCACCAGCGCTTGCTGTGATGGTGTATGAATATACTATTTTCATATGCTGAGGTTGCCAGCCTCGTATGGACTTTTACAACCACTAGCAAGTAAAAACCTGTCAAATTCAAATTGTAAAATATTTATTACACCTTACCACAATTTGGGAAATACAATTTCCGGGCACAGTTTTAAAATAGACACGGCAACTTGCTTAGATGCCTCGAACACTTGGTCGAGAATCCCTGTTATCACGGGTGCTCCGATTCCTTGGTCTGCAGTCTTTGTATTTAGAAGGTCGGGTTTTCTTCTTGAGTTTCGAAGATGCCCAAATACTCTGGCTGGTCCTTTCGTATGGAATTTAATTCCTATTATCTTTTGGCTTTCTCTCGGGAGTTGCTACTTTGACGTTTAATCAAAATAAGTGGCACAATAATAAATATTCCCTGATTACACAATCTTCTTCTTCTTTTTCGTTCATCCTCAGATGTCAACTTGAATAAGTTCAAAGAAAGCAGTGGTCAGCCTGAGGCTGTTGATATCTCCGTAGATTTTCTCCAGGAATGGTCCTGGTGATGGCCATATGCGTTTTCTCTGTTCCTCATGTGTTGGGCACCTTTGAAGCAGATGTTCGGCAGTCATTTTATCAGTGCCACAGTTACACTCATCAGTAGTTCCTATCTTTAATTTGTTGAATAGGTGGTATCTCAATCTAATATGACCTGTGCAAAGTCTGAAGATTACCACTTGTTCACGTCTGCTGAGCTGGTAATACGGATCATTTGTGTGTGACCTGGATGCTCTTCTTCCCACTTGTGCCTGTACCTGCGCTTGATAAAACTCTTGGTCTCCTCATAAGTTATGTTTGTGTCAAGTTGAGGAAGCTTTCCACCTTCCTTTGCCTATCTGTCAGCCTCTTCATGTCCAGGGATGTTGCAGTGAGAAGGGATCCACTGTATCACAACTATTTTGTATTGCTGACATAGTCTGGGAAGTGTTACTCTTAGGTCATCCAGTTCAGCATTACTTTGACTTTTCAGCGTTGTAATTACTGACAGCGCATCTGAGAAGATAGCTATTGGTCTCTCTGAGCTTTCTTCTGTCATTAGAATTTCTGATGCAGTTTTTAAGGCCTCTGCCTCTGCTCTGAAGTTAGTTGAAAATGTCCCTGTTGCAACTGCTATTTTTTTGTGTGTGCTCAGGAAAACTCCTCCACCCCCATCTTCTGTTGCATTTGTTGCTGATCCATCTATGTATGCATGGATCCAGGTGTTGCTTGGGTAATGTTTCTCTATATATTTTGTTGTTAGGACTCTCCTTACTGTTTCATTTTGGCTGGTCTTTCTCTCAATACCAGGAACGTTTTCTATCATTTCAGGGAAGCACTGTTGTTTCCAAATTAGTAGCTTGTGTGCAGTACATATTGGCGTAACTATAGATATTGCGTTTATGGGATCTTCCCCTTCCAAGTCCATTTATTCTCTGATGCATTGGGTGGTCTATCAGCCTCCTGAATTTCTCGGCTTGTTGCTGGGCTCTGCTATCTCTTCTATCCACTATAGGCTGGAGGTGAGTAATCTTTTCAAACTCTTCAATGGGTGTTGACTTCATGCCCCCTGTTATGATTCTCAATGCTTGGTTTTGGGTTCTGTTTATTTTGTCAAAGTTCAACTTAGCTGCCGTTGACCATGCTGCAATGCCATATTCTAAGACTGGTCTCACTCGCCCAGTATATAGCTTCTTTGGTACTCTCTCATCTGCTCCCTATCCCGTGCCAGCAAGTTTTTTCATGATTGCCATTCTCTGCCTTGCTCTTGTCCTGTTTTTTTTTTTCAATCTGGGTTTTCCAAGTCAAGCGGCGATCAAAGGTAATGCCTAGATAATTTGGGTTTTCATCCAGATGTAGATTTTTCCAATTTAACACCAATTAGGAGATCTGTGGTTTATTTGAGGGAGAAAAACACTGTGTATGATGCTTTCCCTTCGTTTATCTTTACAAGCCATGCCTTGGCCCACTTCTCCAATGATGTTAGGGCTTGCTGCATCCGAATGCTTGCCGTAGTGATATATTCCTCTGAGATCCACAGGGCTAAGTTGTCTGCAAAGGAGGCATTGTGGGTTCTTCTTGGAACATTCTCTGATATGTCATTAATATATGCGAGGAACAACGTGGGTGACAGGACTCCCCCTTGGGGAACACCCTGCTCCAATACCATCTTCCTACTGGTCTGTCCTTGTAGTTGGACTCTGGCAGTTCTATTCTCAAGATAGTGGCTGATCCATTTGAACATTCTCCCACACACTTCACTTCTTAGCAGCTTGACTTTCAATTTTTTTCTAAGTCCACTAAAACCACCAGTGTGTGCTTTTTTTCTTGGAAAGCATCCTCAATTTTCTGAGTTATATAAGTGATCTGATCTTCAGTGGATCTGTGTTTTCTGAATCCTGCTTGCTGTGGGGCTAGGAGATGTTTTTCCTCTAGATGCCACATTAGTCGGGTATTTATTATGCGCCCCATCAATTTTCCAACACAGCTAAGTGGACTGATAGGTCTGTAGCCATTTGGTTCTGTCTGAATTTTGTCTTTCTTAGGTATTGGAATCAGTATGTCGTCTTTCCATGCCTGTGGTACTATTCCTCTTTTCCAGCTGCAGTTTTGGATGGCCAGAAGCTTCTTGTTTGCCTTTGTTACTAGGCCTGTTAGCATTTCATTGGTTATCCCATCTTTTCCAGGTGACTTCTTTTTCTTTAGCGCCCTCATTGCCTCTTCCATTTCTTGCATTGTTGCCATCATGTGTTCTTCTGGTGCAAGCTTTTTGTTGTTATGACTCCTTTGTTCATCAATGATGGCCTTTCTTCTGTCTATAGGACATCAATGGTGTTTGCACCAGCATAGTGTTCCATGAGTGCATTTGCAGCTTTTTTTCCCGAGAGCATATTTTCATTTTGTTTGATTGTGATGTGATTTTTGTAAGGTTTCTTCATTGTTCAAAGCTCTAACTAGTTTCCACAGTTTGTTCCCTTCTTTATCTAGGTTGTTTACACAATCTAAAAAAAACTGTCCTTGTTTACTGTCTTTTTCATCATCTGACTAGCACCGGATTCCGGTATATCAATTGTGGTAATGTTTATTGTATGCCATTATCTTCCGAAATTCTTGGTCTGTAGAGCTTCAATGCTACACCCAGTTGTTGTATAGCTGGTATTAACACAATAGTTCAGTCAATATGCTGGACTGTCGTCACTATGTGGAGACCAGATATTCAGTAGTGATCCAATCTCTTTCGGGTTCCATTGTCACAATACTTCGGAATGCACTGTTGGATCCACCACCAGATTGAACGTCAAACCCGCAAGATGATAAGCCTTATGGATAGTATCGTTCTACATATTACAACAAATCCTAGTGTGTGTGGGTGTGTGTGTGTGTTAGTGTCATCACAGTGTGCATGGGTATGAGGGGCCCATATGTCTGTTACTTAAGTGTTATAGTGTCATTACAAACTTGGTAGTTGCATAATAATATAACAATGGATACAAAACTAGCATTATACAGTAGATATATATATATATATATATATATATATATATATATATATATATATATATATATATATATATATATATATATATATATATATATTATTATTATTATTATTTTTTTAACCAGCGGCACTTGGGCTTTCAGCCCTTCGGCCCAATGACATGTCATTGCGAGGCTGGGGAGCCTGTGGACTTTTCTTCCAACCCGGTCAGGAGCTTCGCTCCTTCCCATCCACAGAGGGTTTATCTCAGGAGCCGTTCAGGTTATTCAGTCAGAATCCCGGTCGATGACACTCCTTCAAATGCCTACGCCCGGGCTTGAACCTTGAACATCTGATCGCCAGCGCAATGTGGTAACCATTACACCAGCGCGGCTCCATGCATTATATAAATATGATAGATGATGCAACAGGTATATACAGAAAGTAGTATGATAGAAACATAATAACTAACTCTTTGAGCTCCAGTCTTCCAAGCCAGCTCTAACAAGTGCTGATAGCTTGACGGAGGCAATTACCAGTCCTGATAAGAACTACTCGCAGTGCCAGGCCGGATAAGATTTGATTATATTTATGGTATCTCAATCTTCCATAATCACATCACAATAAGCGACAAAGAGCCATACCTGATGTCTCAATGAATATTATCCATATCATAATACAAAACAATGTAATAACTTGTACTGTACATGCTTAATATCCTTATATCATGTCAATATAAGCATTCAGAATACAATTTTATTAATGTAATTCTACATACCCTCAGGCTTTCAGAATACAATATGCAGGACCACGGTAAGGCTGGTTCTAATGCAATTACTCTACGTCGAGATGAATTTTGCAGTATCAGCTCTCATACATCTGATCCGCATTTGTAAACTGCTGGATTCGTTGAGTGTGTCCTGATCTTTTTTAACGTCTAGTATTTTGCCGTTATATCCTGTTCAACCAAAAACGGTTACATTTTTGGTATATGTCGCGAGAGGTTTAGATGTTATTAAAGAATAAGATATCCTGGACATAAAGGTGTATCAGATGGTACCAGGATATTACCAGATAAGAGTCTGGTCTTATCAGTAATACCCCCTTCTCTGAAGAGAGTAAGGGTGTATAGACACAAAGGTAGGGTCAAGCTACGTAAGTTCCCAGAGAAGAGGGTGATGTAGTACTCTGAGTCCCTAACTGCTACCTCTCCTGATCCGCCTCTGTGATTCTGGTATTTAATATGTTTCTGACTCTGCTAGGGGTAATTTATATAACTATATTCACCAACAAGAACTGTAATTCAGCTAAAAGAATCTAAGAAAGTCTTCTGGTGAATATTTACAATTTAATTAAACAATTTCTCTTTTCTGTTTGAAAAGTGTTAAACTCAAATATTTTACAACATTAAATAAATAATAATAGTTAACAAATGTTTTTCTCTTGGGTGAAAATGTCTATCATCTTGTAGACAACTTTCGCTTGCTTGATCATTCACTTGTAGGATTGTTTATTATTATTACTATAAGTTTATAGAAGCACTATACTAGTTTGGTCATCACAAACTGGATTCGTATATGTGTTTATTGAGTCTGGATAAGCTGAACAGTTGCATTAAGCAACTTAACTTAGTCACTGCAGATGGCTCCCTTATAGGCTGGATATGAAATTCGGATGAACTCGTTCCAGGAGTCACGAACGTGATGACGGGCCTGCTATCACCAACTGGCACTGCATACGTTGCAACTTTTGTAAGAGCAGCCTCTTCTGATTTTGAGACTTTTGTTAAAGGATTAAACCTGCAATGAATTCAAACGCAATCCCTGTATTTTTCTATCCATATCCCTCTTATGACACAGATGGGGACAATAGACAGTTTCAGATAAGCGCGCCAGCAGATGCACAAGGTATAGTGTAGTTATCAACAATCATTTCAATTCAGAGTGATCACAATTTACTTCTACCTTCTGAATTATAAGTATTTTCCCATGATTTGCCTCCATACAATAATTTGGTTGTGAGTAAAACTATTAAATAATATGTCAAACGATACTGTGAATCAATCCCTTTCTCTTTATGTTCTTGGTAGGTGTCTCATTCTATTCAAGAAATACTTCTTTAAATACCTTTCCCAACGTACAGACTCAATTAGCCATCTTTCTCAATATATTAAATATTTCCGAAGGCGGGCTTTGCCTCTAGAAGTACACATGAGCCTGTAAGTTCTGCTAACAAGTGCAGAAAGGCAAACGCTGGCATTAATATATGCTCTGCTTTCCCCGCTCTCTGTGTATTTTCAAATCGTGACTGACCGGAGTTTGTTTCGCAAGTCTATTTATAGTCTGACCTCGGCCGTAAGAGACGGAACTCCCGAAGAATGCAATAACTATCCTAAAATGTAGGTACCGTTTGGCCTTTTGTACAATGTAGGAAAATTACTTTTTTAATTATCTTCGTTATTCCTGATGCGATTTTAATCAATTAAAGTTTACCTAATGCTTCGAATTATGCTTTACATATCTATATAATAATCTTGTTGGTTACCACTCGCATTTTCTGTTATGCATAGTTTAAACAGCTAAACTTAGGCCAACCTGAAGCTTCGAATGCATTTAACTTAAGATTTATCCCGTCCTATAATAGTATTATTAAAAGTATTACTACTTACGGGTAGAGTAACATCCCTAATATTGTTTTGATAACCTCTGCCAAGTGGTACTTCTTCCATACTTCTGTAGTAAAATCCCGAAGTTAATCATGTTACACAAATAGGGTCTGGCCATCTTTATTTTCCCAGCAGTTGTAAACACAGGAGCAAGAAAGCGTTTTTCATTGGTCAGTGTATCATATCTTTTTTCCAATGTATGGTGCGCGGTAAGGTCAGAATTATTAGAATTCGTGATGTGAAACAAACGTCATTTCACGACATAGCCTCCCAATTCAAAAGCGTAAACCCGCTGTTGGAGCTTCTTGTCTGGATTCATAATCACGACATTCTTCCAATCTTGGATTCATTCTGCCTTACTATTATCCTGGTTGCTTTCAGGTGGGTGACTTCACGTAGGCACTAGAGATGGCTACTGTGTGTATGTGTCGAAACAATGCTTCGAAACAGCATCGTGTCCGAAGGATTCGACACACAGCCTGCTTGTTGTTTCGAAACAGTTTCAGTTCTTGTCTGCTTCGCTGTTTTGCAGAGACACACTGTCTCACTGTCTCACCTTCCGTGGGCCTTTGTAAAATTTGAATCAACCGTTCGGAACATTAGTATGGAATATCAAACATGTCATATTTTTCAGGGATGTGTTATGATGACTTGATTTTACAAGTGATATTATTTTTGCTGAGAAGTTATAGACACTGGAAATTGTCTCAGTGCTGCAGTTGTCAATGTTTTAGGCACTATGTTAAAGTTGAAAGTGTCCGCGTGTTCGTATAAATGTAATGGGTGTGTTTTTTTTAAGACTTGGAGAATGTCTCATGTCTCACACAGTTCATGTATACTCTTTCTATTGCTAGAGATTTCTCCCGACAACGGGCAAAAGTGCAGCTGTGCCGTTGTGTCGAAACAGTGTGTCGAAACAGTTTAAATCACTGCGTCGAATGTCTCGAAACAGCGAAGTGTGTCGATTTGCCCATCTCTAGTAGGCACTACTTAAGAATTTTGCCTCAACACTCTGAGATCCAGGGATAATACCGCATGTTGTGTTAATAAACAGCACAGGTGCTGCTGCCTGTCTAATTGCTGATTATCAATTTATGTTCACCATTACTCTTCTCTGAGTTTGTTCAATGACATGTCCAGAGGTGTTAGATTTTCCTCAAGGTTCCAATAGTTATGAGGATGTCATCTATAAATTTGGTGATAGCTGAATTTCATAAGGGATCCACTAATTTCCTCATCATCCTGAATAAAACACTCGGAGTATTCTTCAACCCAAAAAGCAACATATGGAACTCACAGTGCCCCTCCGAAGTGCTAAAGTCCAGCAATAGTCTGATTTCAGGCTTGACGGGAATCTGGTAATGCCCCTATGTAGATTCACTAGTGACTCTGGTACTGTGATTATTTCCCACATCCAGGCAGAGTCTATTTTCACCAGGTGTTTTCTCAGCTTAACGTCACTGGCGAGATAATATGATTCATATGGGGAAATGAATTTCCTGCACCAAGAAATCAATTCTCCCTTTTGCATGGCAATATAATATAAAATCTCAGTCCATGTCCGTAACAATACTTCCACTGGACCGTGTAGGGCCGGCCAACTACCACAGTTGCCGGTGCCCTCATAATGCTAATTTAATAGCCGTATGTCGAAGCGAGCCGAGCATTAGGCCAATTGCCCACTCTCCCACTTCCAATTTTTCTGGGGTTATCCCTCAGTTTCGTTTTCAAATTTGGCTGACAAACCATTCTATTTTTAGCCAGTTCCAGGAATTTCGAACACAATTGTGTCGGCGCGGGATTGGTTGTTTCCCCTCTCGGTACGAGACGGAGAGTTGCCATGGTCACTGGTTTATTGGAAGATTGTGTGTGAGAAGGGGCTGTCCTATTCACAATGTCTACCTGTTCCTTTTTTTCAGGCCTAGTTTCACCGCAATGCGTTTTTAGATCCTGTTTAGTTTCTCCACATGTGGAGTTTACCTTGCTACATTGTGCACAGGTGGTCACATACTGAAATATGTCTTCAGCAATACCTAGCCAATAATATTTTACAGATGCTGTTTGACCGGTGGTACCAATTTTCCCATGTCCACCGTCTGATACAACATGTGCTAGTTCCATATTTTTGTCCCTATATCTTAATGGCAGAACTAACTGTCCATACCCACTTTGTCTTGCTCCAGCTTTCCTGTAAAGCAATCCATCCTTCAAATAAAATTATCCTTTCGTATGGGGTTATGGCTGTCTGGCAGTTTGCCAAAGCAATGGTTTAATGATTGTGGTGGGTGGATATTAATAAATTATATATTATGTGTAGCAGGAGTGAAGTCAGCTTCGCAAGCCCCTGAGGACGTATAATTCTGAATATAATGTCAGGAAACCTGTCTTGCTTCCACCAATGACCCCAACCTGCTATGTATATTTTCCCAATTATATGTACTGATGTATGGATGTTGTGTAGCTAGATGTCTAGGGTATATGCAATGTATGTGAATAAACTAACAACAACCACACTTTAAAGTTAATTAACAAGTAATTAAACAACTCACTATTGAATTTTGGTCTGATAACTTTTTTTACAATGTATTAAGTATAAGTGATTTGATTCAAAGGAAATTAAACGTCTAAGATTAATTAAATATATTTACACAAATACAAGTTTAACTAATAGAGTCTATTATATCTTGATCTTGAAGCTTATATGACTGGAATTGTTCTTAGTATAGTACTTTCCTCTAAGAATAAGCACATATTTGAGGGATCAACAATGTCATCATTATATTTAGGAATCTGTTTAATATAATATTCGTTGAGTATCAGTCAGTGAACTAACAAGGCCCCTATAACACAGGGCTTATCTCAGATAGTAGTTGAAAATTCTGCGATGTCCTGCACATGAATCTGCACTCTCACAGCAAGGTACAGCTTATGGATGTTTGATTCTGTAAGGCACTCAGATATATGGCCTCACCCTGGTACTATTCTCGAACATACACGGGACTGGCACACTTCAGGTTCTTACAGAAACCCGTAATATTGAAATATCTCACTATGTAAGTTAAACACAGTGTAAAGACGTTATTTCTTACTACACCTGTAGTATACCACTGTAAAGTATCAGTCTGTCTGCTCTGTAAGGAAGAGTGGTGTGTTGTTGAGATCAGGCATGCTCCAGTCTACCCAGCTGTAAATGGGTAACTCACCCTAGTCCTGAGTTAGGGAAGGCAAAGGCTCCAGGGGAAGCAGGCCCTAAACTTGGTCACTTCAGCCGACGCAGGATGGTGTATGTATGAAGTAGTAGTGTAGAGTGTGATTACCGCGAATGGTGTACTGTTCGTGTGCTGACCAATATAATCACTCATACACATGTGTCTACAAGGCACCAATGCAGACTGCTGGAATCTTAGTTTACTCAATTTATTCAGACGTACACACTGGGACATACGAGTACATCAGGCTTTGTTGACATAACAATTTGTAGGTATACATAGCAGATCTGAAGTCATGACACATGCAGAAATAATGGGTAGTGCATCAAAGTTCAATGTCATGATACATTATCTTATGAAACCACGAAAAGGGGGTTTCTAGCAGGATTGAGATCTCTCTGTCACTGTCCGATAATAAGATAAATAATCTGTTCTCTTGGCAGTGATCAAAACAGACGATGACCGAAATCCAACATGGCTACCTTCCTGAGTTGTCGTTCACTCATTCATAGGAAGAATATCAGCCAAAGTTAATTTACAATGGATATATACAGGATTTCATGAATGGTTCCATGCAGCACTACGGTGATCAGGTTAGTTCACGTAGCCATAACCGCTGCAGGAAAATCTGTCATCTTCGTCGATACAAAACACGACACTAGCATATCGAAGCACCCAAAAAGTCAAGCTAGGCCTAACCGACGAGAGATCATCAAAAATACGAGCTGGGTTTACCTGGAGTCCGAATCATCTATATACTGACATAAGGAGAGTCTCTAACACAAACTATCGTAGAGACACTATCTCCTCCAGAAGGAAAAAACCACTTCGTAAGACATTTTTTCTTGACGAAGGGACCAGCTCTTGAAAAACGTACCCCGCCATTCTTAGCAGTACATCGGAACTCATCACGACTTGTTAAGACAACTCATACTTCCGCTAACAAGAATCTAGTCCCTCATACCCATCCAAAATATACAATATAGGACTGATTCTACTTGTACTAATAATATGTAATACATATGAATTCAGGCCATAAACACAATAAGCAAATTAATATATTTTCTGGCCCTAAAATTAAGTACAAACGCAAGCGTACTATTCTTGCGCTGGATCGATATCCAGACCGATTACTCCTATAATCAAAAGTGTGAATCAAACATGGATTATCTCGCTTTTACAATAAACAGCATTTTCATACACAGATGGATGCATGTCTATATTTTTCCCATATTAAATAACCATATCGATTTTTTTGTAATATGTGCGTCAAAAATATGCACGCAACAGATTACCACACCCCTCGGGAAAAAAAAAATGGTACATTTTTTTTTTGAAATACATCTAGGAGCAACATACAATAGGCTCACAACGCACCAATAACAATGCGCAGATGATAAGCATAAGTTTTATGACCTTAGAGAAAGCACTTCTCTAAGTATTAATATTTCCAGAGAGGTGTCACCAACGCATACTACAATATTAGCAATGACACAATTTCCACATTAGTTTATACATAAATTCCATCTAAGATATCTTAACATCATGATCATCAAAGACGAAAAACATTGAAAAAATCAGCGATGAATAAATATCCATGAACCGCTAAGTAGTGTTACAATCAATATATGATATATTACATATGTGTACACATTTCAACATAGAAACAATTGTATCAAAGCTGTATAACAGTTATGAATCATGTGGGCATCTAGACAAAATATCTGCCATCACATTTTCTGACCCACGGATAGCTCGCACCGAAAAATGAAATGGCTGTAGAGCAATCGCGTATCGCGTTGATCTCGCGCTCTTCAGATTTTTACTCTGAATAGCCAGCCGTAAGAGCTTTCTGGTCAGTTTCCACAATGAAATGCGCGCCCAGAAGAAATCTTTGTAGTTTAAGGATTGACCAAACCATAGCCAATAATTCACGGTCTAGGACCGAGTAATTCTTCTCTGCGGCATTTAATTTCCGAGAAATATACATCACAGGATGCAGAGTTCCAGAGTACTCTTGCATTAGTGCAGCTCCAATCCCGGTGGATGAAGCGTCACTACGAAGAATAAATGTCTTATCCTTAGAAGGTAATACTAGGATAGGTGAAGTAGAAAACATAGTTTTAACCTTATCCAAAGAGGATTGACATTCTTGAGTCCAATGGACTACATTAGGAGACCCTTTCTTTAGCAAGGAAGAAAGAGGTGACATAATGGAGGACAGATTCGGTATGAATCGTCCATAAAATTGTATTAGACCTAAGAGACTTCGTACTTGCTTTTTAGTCTTAGGAATAGAAATGTTAAGTATCTTACTTGTATTATGGTCTTCTGTTTTTAGGAACCCATGACCAACACGGTGTCCTAAGAAAGATATTTCGCTAAAACCAATACATGCTTTCGATGGTTTCGCTGTCAGGTTATGCTCGCGTAAGATAGACAATAGTTCATTTATACCATTATAGTGATCGTTCCAAGTATCACTGAAAAGACAGATGTCATCAAGATACGCAATGACATCTGAGCGATGAGATAGGATTCGACGCATCATGCGTACAAATGTAGCAGGGGCGTTCATAAGACCGAAAGGCATGAAATTCCATTGGAATAGACCCCTAGGCGTCGAAAAAGCAGTAAACGGTTTGGCGTGTTCGGATAGTGGAACTTGCCAATATCCCTTAGACAAATCGAGTTTAGTAAAGAAGTGAGAATTCGATAGTCTCGTAAGTAGCTCTTCTAGTAAAGGCATAGGTTCAGCATCGAATTTAGTCACTTGATTCAATTTGCGATAATCCACGCAAAGACGTATGTTATTGTCTTTTTTCCGTACTATAACCATCGGCGAAGAATATGCTGATGTGGATGGTTCAATAATTTTTAACTCTATCATCTCATCTAACTCTTTCTCTACCTGTGCTTGAAAATGTATCGGGATAGGATACGGTCTGACTCTTATAGGACTATGGTCAGTAAGAATAATGTCATGTTGAATGACATCCGTTTGACCAGGAATGTCAGTAAGGACATCCTGAAATTGTTCTAACATAGTAGAAACTTGTTTCTGCTCTCCTGGAGATAATTCTGGAGAAATTGCAACATCTTTCCATGATTCATTAGAGTGAAGAGGAATCATTGGAAAAGGTAAATTTACATCCGAGAAACTCGTTTCCTCATCCTGTATTACTGACAGAGATGAGTACTGTCCATGTTGGACTGGAAAATCGTCCGTTGCCTGGAAAACAGGTTGTAAATAATCAGGACGTTCATGGAATTCCGTGAGCATGTTGATGTGGAAGGTTTTACGCTTCCCGTCAATATCGACGATATAGTCAACATCGGAAACCTTTGATATTATATCGTACGGACCTTTCCAAGAAATGAGAAGTCTATTTTCCCTACAAGGTAGCAAGACAAATGCTTTGTCACCTGGACAAAGTTGACGCAAACATCTCTTTTTATTGGCAAATTCCCTTGCCTTCTGTTTTGCAAATTCAGAAGAAGCAGTTGCCAATTTGCATGCTTCAATAATCTTGTGTCTAAGTGCGATGACATATTCATAAGAGGATTTTGTGTCATCGACAATATTATCAGCAGTTATAAGATCATGAAGTAAGGACATAGGACCTCGCGGTTTCGCGCCAAAGACAAGTTCAAAGGGAGAAAATCCTGTATGTTCGTTGGCGACCTCTCTATATGCAAAGAGAGCCGCGGGTAAAACCCTATCCCAATCCTGAGGATGATCTTCTGTTATCTTACCTAGTAGGTTTTTCAGAGTTCTATTCAAACGTTCCACCATCCCATTGGACATAGGATGATAAATACTACTCAGCGATCTCTCTATCTTCAGAGTCGACATTACTTGAGACATGGTATCCGATATAAGTTGGGTACCATGGTCGGATAATATTTCTGCTGGAAACCCCAGACGAGAAAATATTAACCAAAGAGCATCTGCGACATCAGCAGTAGTTATGCTCTTTAGAGGAACAGCCTCCGGCCAACGTGTGCACATATCAACACACGTCAGAATAAATTGGTGTCCTCTAGCAGACTTTATCTTAAATGGACCAATGATGTCTATCGCCATTTTTTGAAATGGCCGAATGGGAATGTCTGCAGCCTGAATAGGTGCATCATGGCGTGGACCTCTGGATTTAATCTCTTGACATACTTTACAAGATCGACAATAGATTCGTATGTCCTTATTCACAGCAGGCCAAAAGAAAGATTGAAGAACTCTAGCTTTAGTACGGGAAAAACCCATATGTCCAGCACACTGCGAATCATGAGCGTGCTGTAAAATTTTAACTCTCATATTTTTAGGCACAAGGATTTGAGAATGAATGGACTTAGCGGAGTCTTGTACCATACGTACAAGTACGCCATTCTTCATCGTAATCCAAGATTTACGATTTGTATCCTTATTCGGATCACCTTTTGTTGCCAGAGTAAAGAATTTCTTTAGAGTAGGATCATCTTCCTGCTGTTTAATAAAGGAATCGTGTGAAATCTCCAAGGGATCATCTTGGATCTGCGCATCATTATCTTCAGAATGTGAAGATTGTGGCATATTGAGAGCTTGAGCCCTAGTGATTACTGCATTAGCAGATTGCATATTAACATTTTCCCAATTAGAGATTTGCTGTGGAGTGCATTCTTTCACTCCATGAATGCGACCGATGATAAGATCAGCGATCGGATTCGGCAAGAGACATGCTTGCACCTCTCCTGTAAAGAAAGGCGTAGCAATATTGATAATGGCAGTGGAGTACTTCTCCAATGTGCCACCAAATGTTACACATTTGACTATATTGCCCGTAGCTCGAGAAGGATTTACGAGTGATTGCCTCACTCCAATGGTAGTGCACCCCGAGTCGAAAAGAATTGATACCGGAGTACCATCTATTAGGCCCCTATTAAAGACAAGAGCACCCCTTCCATTATGCGCAATTGACGCATGGAGAGCGGGAAGTGGGTGACCGCAGCTTAAAGTAGACACTGTGGTTGGATCGAATAATGTTTTGCATTGCGAACACTCAGATGCTCTAGCAAAATCGAAAGCGGAATTTGCTACACTATTGGAGTCTTTTTTTATCATTATTCTGATTATCGGTGTCGTGGAACTCCTGTTGTGCAGAGTTAGCCTGGTAATAAGATTTACCATGTCTTTTGTGTTGTGATCTACCTCGGTTATAATTGTCTCTATAATTATTATTGCCTCTGTTATAACCCCTATTTGGGTTTGAATCATAATATTCATGATCATAATCATCATGCTCGTTATATTGAGTATCCCTGTAATATTGTTTCTTTTGTCTCCATGAAGCACTTGGGTAGTTCCTATAGCTACTCCCTTTCCGAGAATTTCTAACATTATGGGTACCCCTCGCGTGTCGAGGACTATCAGCCCGATTCCAGTTCTTCGAAGAAGAACCCTGATTTGAGTGGTTATCTTGGTTTTGATATTTATTCCAATTAACCTTTTTATCAAATTTATTTTTAGCTCCTTGGAATTTGTGTGAGTAATTCTGATTATATTCTGTTGCCGAAGCAACTGGCATACTCTCTTTAATGTTAGAGTTACTAAGAATCATGTCAGGGTGTGCCGTGGCATACTGGTCACAATATTCTTCCATTTGCTTTATTGTACTAGGTTTACGCTCATGTAAGAACTCTAGGAATGATTTATTTACAGAAGACATGACCTTGTCTCTTAGCAATAAATCTGTAAGACCATCAAATGTTTTCTCTGTTTTGGATAATTCAATCCATCGTGAAAGTGTAATTCGTGCTTTTGAGATGAAATCTGAGAATTCTACACCTACCTCAGGTCTCATTGTTTTAAACAAAAGACGGTAACCTTCCTCAGACAGCTGATATCTCTTTATCAAAGCTGCCCTAACAGCATCATAATTGTCTTTGTCGGCCTCTTCAACAAAATATAACTTACTCAGAGACTCCCCTTTTAGATTTTCAGACAACTGATTCACATACTGTGATTTGTCAACATTATGAGATCGACAAGCCCGTTCAAATCTAGAAAGCCAAAATGTTATGTCATCACTGGTAGGGTTAAACGCTGGTACTTTGACCTTGTACACAAAGGGTTTACCATTACCACCAGATGCCTGATTAACATTACTCATACATGTCAATTTTAATTTCTCTAATTCAAACTCATGTTCTCTTATTGCTTTTCTCTCTTCAGCTTCTCTATCTAATCTTTTCTGTTCTGCAGCAGCTTCTAGTTTTTTCTGTTCTGCAGCAGCAGCAACTTCTAGTTTTTTCTGTTCTGCAGCAGCTTCTAGTTTTTTTCTGTTCTGCAGCAGCTTCTAGTTTTTTCTGTTCTGCAGCAGCTTCTAATTTCTTCTGTTCTGCCTCAAATCTCCTTTCCTCCACTTGCATCTGCAATTTCTTAAGTTCAGCAGCAGTATCAGCTTCTTTTTCTAATCTTTTTTCTTCAGCTAAGGCTTTCCTTTCTTCTGCAGCAGCTTTTTTTTTTTCTTCTATTTGAAGTCTTCTCTCCTCAGCCGCAGCTTTTTTTTCCTCAGCAGCAATTTTTTTTTCTTCAACAGCAGCGGCAATTTTTTTCTCTTCTGCAGCTAATGCTTTGTCATATTGAGCAACAGCCCATTGTTCTAAGTCTTTTCCAGTCTTATCAAAAGATTTTCCTAGTGTAATGAAATAATCTAAGGTAGACATATTGTCTTCTTAAATCAGAAACCTGAAAAAGTAAATAAATTACTCTCTTTGTTAATGGGAGACAAGTCTATACCTTAGACTTAGTCTTAGTCCAAACTTGTATGGTTTACAATAACCAATGATAACTTGAGTACCTGTGGACAACAATAATTGTATCTCAAATACTGTGGGGACAAGCCTTACAAAGGTCTTGTATACCTCACTGTAATCAAAGATCACTTGAGTACCTGTGGAAAAAAATATTTCCCTTTACCAATAACTTTGGGAGACAAGCCTTACAAAGGTCTTGTATATCTCAATGTAATCAAAGATCACTTGAGTACCTGTGGAAAAAAAAATATTTCCCTTTTCCAATAACTTTGGGAGACAAGCCTTACAAAGGTCTTGTATACCTCAATGTAATCAAAGATCACTTGAGTACCTGTGGAAAAAAAAAAATATTTCCCTTTTCTAATAACAATCAGAAAGTACTGATCTGTACTATACTATCAGTGTATACCACTATACGTCATATGTCAACTACAGACATTACAAATGACAAACAAGAAAAGACAATCTGAAAACATTTGCAGAGATCAAATTAAATTAAATAGGGGAAATGAAAAAAATGATCACAGAACCTGTGATGATAACTGCCATAAGATAACAAGACAAATAACGCTACAGTGTATAAACATAAGGGTGTAAAAAACTGAAATGAAAGGAAAGATGAGACCTACAATTATACAAACAAATCAAACAAAACTAAGGAACACAAAAAATGTTACAAATACAAATATGAAACAGTCGTCACAACTAACCAAATATTTGCAAACTATGTTGCAAGCAAATTTCAATTAAGAAATTGCTCCCTATCGAACGCCAGAACAAGACCAATATTACTCGGTATTTCCTGTTCTAGTCACACAGAATATAAACTAATTTAATACACAACAAATAACATGTAAGCATAAATAGCATATAGCATACAATATCATTTTATGTCATGAATGGAATGTGTTGCCAGTATAGTGTTGTAAAGTAGGCACAGTTTATTTAAATAATACTAACTTGCCACTTTATTCAGTAATAGATTTAAGTTTAAACTATTACACTGTCAATTTTTTCTCTGTTGAGCATATGAAGATCCCACGATGAACTATGCACTTTATTCAGCAACACTGCGATTCTTCTGTACATTGAGAAATGTCAACAATATTGCTCCAGATATTTTCTACACTTGATACCACTGTCCTGTGTAATACTGTCTGTACAGCGAAAAACTGTCAACAAGTGCTGACCTAGATACAGCATCCTATCGGTAATACAGGTCAAGCTGTCCTACTGGTGTTGATGTGTTCAAACAAATGTTCTTTCAGCTGTAAACTGTGATTCTCAACACAAAACTGCGTAAGCTGGACCCAGGAATCTGGCTCGCCACTGTAAAGACGTTATTTCTTACTACACCTGTAGTACACCACTGTAAAGTATCAGTCTGTCTGCTCTGTAAGGAAGAGTGGTGTGTTGTTGAGATCAGGCATGCTCCAGTCTACCCAGCTGTAAATGGGTAACTCACCCTAGTCCTGAGTTAGGGAAGGCAAAGGCTCCAGGGGAAGCAGGCCCTAAACTTGGTCACTTCAGCCGACGCAGGATGGTGTATGTATGAAGTAGTAGTGTAGAGTGTGATTACCGCGAATGGTGTACTGTTCGTGTGCTGACCAATATAATCACTCATACACATGTGTCTACAAGGCACCAATGCAGACTGCTGGAATCTTAGTTTACTCAATTTATTCAGACGTACACACTGGGACATACGAGTACATCAGGCTTTGTTGACATAACAATTTGTAGGTATACATAGCAGATCTGAAGTCATGACACATGCAGAAATAATGGGTAGTACATCAAAGTTCAATGTCATGATACATCATCTTATGAAACCACGAAAAGGGGGTTTCTAGCAGGATTGAGATCTCTCTGTCACTGTCCGATAATAAGATAAATAATCTGTTCTCTTGGCAGTGATCAAAACAGACGATGACCGAAATCCAACATGGCTACCTTCCTGAGTTGTCGTTCACTCATTCATAGGAAGAATATCAGCCAAAGTTAATTTACAATGGATATATAAAGGATTTCATGAATGGTTCCATGCAGCACTACGGTGATCAGGTTAGTTCACGTAGCCATAACCGCTGCAGGAAAATCTGTCATCTTCGTCGATACAAAACACGACACTAGCATATCGAAGCACCCAAAAGTCAAGCTAGGCCTAACCGACGAGAGATCATCAAAAATACGAGCTGGGTTTACCTGGAGTCCGAATCATCTATATACTGACATAAGGAGAGTCTCTAACACAAACTATCGTAGAGACACTATCTCCTCCAGAAGAAAAAAAAACCACCACTTCGTAAGACATTTTTTCTTGACGAAGGGACCAGCTCTTGAAAAACGTACCCCGCCATTCTTAGCAGTACATCGGAACTCATCACGACTTGTTAAGACAACTCATACTTCCGCTAACAAGAATCTAGTCCCTCATACCCATCCAAAATATACAATATAGGACTGATTCTACTTGTACTAATAATATGTAATACATATGAATTCAGGCCATAAACACAATAAGCAAATTAATATATTTTCTGGCCCTAAAATTAAGTACAAACGCAAGCGTACTATTCTTGCGCTGGATCGATATCCAGACCGATTACTCCTATAATCAAAAGTGTGAATCAAACATGGATTATCTCGCTTTTACAATAAACAGCATTTTCATACACAGATGGATGCATGTCTATATTTTTCCCATATTAAATAACCATATCGATTTTTTGTAATATGTGCGTCAAAAATATGCACGCAACACACAGGCCATTAATGGTCACACAGATCGCCTGATGAAATCAGAACTACGAAGGCATATGAGCACAAATCTTCTGAATTTTCTATAACTTTACACGTGGAATTATAAGTTTAAAGTAGCGAGGAACGCTTGTGTCTCTGTGTATTTATTCCTACTTCTTAGTTATTCTTACGCAACCAATCATGTTTCAGCTACTCCTACGCGTCTTTTTCGAAAAGTTAACCTAATATTTTTCAAATCAGGAGACAACCCTTGCTTTCCCCTCAATATGGCCAGCATCAGTAAAGATGCCCTATACACGTCTATATATGGTTTCATTCTACAATATTGCTCTTATTCTCTAAGTCATTTTAAAACAGAAAGATAATATTTACTTCGTCTACCGTCTGTCCTCTGATACATAAGGTTTCACACTTCTGTCTATTATTTTTACCATTTTCGTTTTTCCTCTATATTTA